>CM044013.1:12162855-12323824 GCA_024085815.1 Flaveria linearis
TCTAAAAAAACTAACGTGTATCTGTGAAGAATTAATAGTTGCTTTCCCAAGCAATCTTAGCTGGATTATTACTGAATACAACACAATTCGTCTTTTAATAGATATATGATATTGTCACATCTAATAAAGTACTTCTGTTTAGCTACTATTTTTTAGGAGATTTCTTGTATTGCCTTCCGATGATAAAAGTTGTATGAGTGCTTGTTTGTATTTGTATAATTGTATTTGTGTTCTAAGTCAAACGTGTGCTTTTCTTATAAAACGACCGATTGACCTAACCCAAAATATAAACTATGAAGTAGGGTTGTTCAAATAACCTGAAACTCGTTCGGTAAAAGCTCAGCTCGCTTGAAACCAACTCTTTTACAAATCGAGCCAACTCAACGCGAATCTTTTGAAAACCAAACTAACTCGCCTTGGTTGTTTTAATTATGTATATGTACAGAAAATTGTTTACGAGTAGCAAATGCCTTTACTTAGTCTATTCATCACTTTATAATAACCATAATTATATAAATTATAGTTTATACCGTAATTTTAGTCAAAATACCCAACAATATATACCATGCACTTGTTAATACCGAGTATACAGATATTTAAACGGCTCATAACTTGAATCTCACTTAAAAAATCTAGCTTCAATTCGGCTTTTGAGCTAGTTCCGTTCAAATCGTTATAAACCAAGTTGAGCTCGACTTTACTCATCACAAACCGAGCAAATTCAGTTCAGTTCATTTATAAACCATGCCGAGTTGAGCCAAACCTATCCGGAGCTCGTGAACCCTGGAGTGTGTTTTCATTTTTCAACCTTCATCACACTGAACTAGTGGAGGAGAAATTGAAGTGGCAAATAGCATCGAGCCCTAACAAGCCCTAAACCCTGAAAACCCTAAAAATGTCGATACAATCGGAATCAGTGGCCGAAGAAGAAGAAGAAGAAGAGATAGGATACCAACAGCCAGCTCAAAACCCTAATGCTCCAGCCGACGAGGTAACGCCCTTATAAGAACTCCATATGCATTTGATGCTGATAGATAATTTGAAAAACAAAATTAGGTCAGAAATTTGATTGTTATTGTGTTGCTCATGATCCTCTATGCTAACAGCTGATACTTATGTTTGATTTGAATGTTGTGTGGTGCAGTTATTTGACATCTCAACCACAGTTGATCCTAGTTATGTTATATCTTTGATAAGGAAACTTCTACCACCGACAATGAATGATGCCAGTGTTTCTGAACAAGTTGGTGGTGGTGATTCTGTTACTCAAGGATCAAATGATATTGGAACAGATGATAAGATGTTGGAAAACAAATGTGAGATTATGGGTGATGGATTTATTGATCAGGAGAAGAATGTGGGTGCTTCAGTTAAGATTGATAATTGGGAAGAACATGGGTGCATATTGTGGGATCTTGCAACAAGCAGAACTCATGCTGAATTCATGGTACCTGAGTATACTGTCATGCTAAATGAGATGCTGTTATCTTATTTGATTTGGTTATATGTGTATATGTATTTGCTGTAAGTGACTGATATTCTCACTTCAATTTCGACTCGTATGCAGGTTCAAAATCTGATTCTTGAAGTTATTTTGGCTACTCTAATGGTTTCCCGGTCACCTCGTGTCACGGTGGGTTACATTACCATGTTGTATGGGTTACATTACCATGTTGTATGTAATCATTCATTTTATACTATTTCACTTTTTTTTTTTGTTTTTTTTTCAGTTGAGTACTTGTTTTTTGTTAGTTTATTGTGAAAACATCAAACATAAACATCTTCAAAGCTCTTAAATGTATTTGTATGCTTAAAGTTATGAAATTTATGCCCTTAAATTATATTTGCAGGAGATTAGCCTTGGTATTCTTGGGAACCTTGCTTGCCATGAAGTATCAAAGAGACAAATTGCCACTGTAAAAGGATTAGTTGAAATTATTGTGAATAAGTTATTTGTAGATGACACTCCCTGCCTATGTGAAGAATTTAGGTAACGTCTTGCTAAAATATTAGAATTTCACTATTGGTTTATAATAAAATTTACATGTGGTTAATTTATGTCCCAACTGAATGTAATTGTTTGATACATAGCACTAATAAACATTGATCTGACATACAATTTCCCATAGGTTGTTAAATTTATGCCTCCAAGGCAGTGAAGGTGTAACTTGGGCTCACACATTGCAGCCTGAAAATATTCTATCACGTATATTATGGATTGTAGAAAATACCTTGAATCTACAACTTATAGAAAAGGTAGCAAATAATATTATTTTTTATTTTTGTTTATCTGGGTATATTGCAGTTAGCATAAATTTAAAGATATCCAACATGAATTGCTTTTTTTTAAAGAGTGTAGATTTTCTGTTAACCATATCAGAAAGTGAAGATGAAGTAAGAGCTCTGCTTCTCCCATACTTGGTGAAATTGGGCCTTCCAGTTATCTTAAGTAATCTCTTGGCCTTTGAGATTGGCAAATTGGAGGGAGATGAAAGACTACCTGAAAGGTTTGCCGTGTTGTCTTATCTAATGTTGACTTGTCAAACATAACTAGTGGTTACATCATTGCTAAACATTTTCTGTTCTAATGCCAGATTTAGAATAACATAAGTTAGTATTCATCGTGTTAAATAATATTGTTTGTAATTTTATCAGGTACCCTGTTCTTGATACCGTTCTTCGTGCTATTGAAGCCCTCAGTGTAATAGATGGTTGTTCTCAAGAACTTGGTTCCAGTAAAAAGCTTTTTAATCTACTTGGCACACTGATAAAATTACTGATAAAATTGAGGTATGTAATGTGATCTAGTTTATTTAAAGCTGCTGTTTATAATTAAGTAGTTAGGAGTATAATATACACCTACAAATTTATGGTAGTACGTCTGTACCAATAAAGTGTTCACTTTTGATCTTCAGAATCTGATATGTTACCCCCCAAATGAAAAATTGATACAATCATCTTTGCAACTCCAAATGTTTTCAATTTAATTTTAAGAAATAGGTTGTTTGTTACTTAAGAGTCAAATACATATCTTCAGGGGAATGAGTATAGCTTAAAAGATGATCATAAGAATATTGTACAAATGACTAAATGAAAAATACAACATCCCAGACTCACAGCGAATGTATAACAAGTTTTATTAATTTTTATGGTATTCCTATATTTTTATATTAGTTTGATGCAACTGTTCTGCGAAGATGGTGAATGTGAAGTCAGTGTTTAGCGTTTATTTTTGCAAAACAGGTGGCCACTTCATGTGTTACTGCTGCTGTTCTGATTGCCAATCTTTTAAGCGATTCTGATGATTTGATTCTAGAGATAAATCAAGGTAATTAGTCCTGTTACTTATTAAACCTCAACATCTCAATTTCCATTTTTGCATAGATCATTCGGTATTTTTAGGATTACTTCGAATTAACAGTGACACTTTAGATACATTCCAGATTTGGTTTTCTTACAGGGTCTTCTGGACATCTTCCCTTTTGCTTCTGATGACATAGAAGCGCGAAATGCTATATGGAGCGTAACTTCAAAATTATTGGCTCAATTTCAACAAGGGGAAACTGCAAATCTTCATCAAATCATATCAATTCTAGCAAGCAAATCAGAATTGATAGAAGAAGAGCTCCTTGATCACCAGTTAGCCTCTTCAAATAAAGATCAAACTGCTTCCGATAGAAACCTACGCATAAGAACCGCTGCTGTATCCTTTGTAACAATGATCAAGAAACTTCTCAGTTTAGATTATGTAGGAAGGTGAAGGTCACAGTTTGACCTTTTGAAGTCAAACCTGTTACTTTCCAAAGTCCAAAAGATAAATTGAAATTAAGTTTTCTTTCCTGAAAAGTCAAACTCTCTCCCTTTTCTCATATCTTGAACTAGTTCCATAAATTATTGTTTCCCTTGACCATTTGCAACAGCTTAAAAGAATTGATTGCATTGCAAGTCAATGGTTGACCTTAAAGGATCGGGTCAGCGCTGCCAATGAGCATATGGTTAACGAACGAGATCTTGATAGATTAAAGGACTGCTGTTGTAAATATAGCTTGTAAGACGGTTTCCTTTTTTTTCCTTTTAATATTCGTTTATATTCTCGTCTAATTATTAATTTTTATTTGCTTGCTTAGGAACTGACAGCAATTGCGGATGCGGTTGATGAGTGAAGGTCTTGAATGTTCCGATCCGACTAGCTTAACTTGTACATGTGCATTGAAATTGTACATTGTTTTTTATCTGGGAATGGAATAGTAGACATGCATAATTTTTTTTAAGAACGCTTGATTATCTGAGATAAAATAAGTAACACCTAGATAATTGAGAATAAATTACCACTTATTTTTTTTTCTCTCTTTCTTTTCGATTTAGATATTAAACACTACTTGAATGAATTAAATTCTATTTGTGAGTAGGAATGATGAAATGTCACAACTCACAAGTGGTGAAAAACTCATACTTCAATCGCATATAAATAGTTGCATTATGTTTTAAAATACTTAATTTATCTAAGAATCGTGATTCACTTTTAAATTGAACAATTCGATGGTACATTTGAATTTTCAATCGGATCTTAGAGTGGAAAAATGAACACATATTATGATTAACAAAGTTACTGATATTCAGTTCCGGCAAAAACTGCTTCAAAACAGCCATCTCAGGTTGGTTTTTCAGTGTAAACGGGTTCTTATTTCAACATTGGATTTACATGTAAATCTCCATAATCTACAAAATCAGCCCCTTGTCTACTGTGCATTTTCACATCTCCTAATTTGTTTGATGCATTTTAATATATTATAATTCACTTTAGTCAACAAGTCAACTTGATTACACTTAAATAATATCAACGACACTAGAATCACGACAATTCTAACGAGCCTAAAACAGTTTATAATCGAGATGATTAAAGCAAGGTGCAACACATTTTGGTATTGTTGGGGTCACCTAAGATGACTAATGAGATGTAAGATCGATATATAGCTTAAAGCTTAGTTTACGGAGTCGGGTCAAGTTGTTTATAAAATACTCATGAACACATTTTGGAAATATCGTTTTATACGCATACATGAGCATATATAGAAACATAATACTGTTTATAGTATACACGTCTTTTACCGGAAACAACAAAGAAACGACAATTTTAAAGAATCATATACTTCTTAATCTAAAAATACTGTTTTAAAACTTACACGTAGGCAAATATTTAGAAAGCTCAATATTATTGATCAAGTTAAATGAATCCATATATGGACTAAGCAGTATTGGGTGTTAATGATACAATCACCTTATTAAATGTTTGTAAACTTAATTATAAAACAAAACTTTTTATTCTTGTTACACTTCTATAAATGTAACTAAATCATAGATATACTAGTTTCACTCTTGTTATATAAGCTACAATTTGTTACGCTGGTTTTTAAATAAGAAGCTGACCAAGTTGAGTTGCGAAACATCTAAGAGATTCGCGCTTTGTAACACTGGTTTTCGAATACGATTTGGTTGCACTATTTCATTGATTTTAAACACAAATAATTATATGCATTAATTGTGTGTGTGTGCGTGTTTATATATTATTTAACAGCTGTGTAATCTACTAATCTCCTCGCAAAGAGCTTTGCAACAAATAAGCGTGTGAAAAATTCATTGGGAACGTGTTTCACCTTATGGGGATATTAAACTGTGAAGTGTCATTCTACAAAAGATAAGAGCTTTAAAGTGGTTTATTAGGAGTCAACATCGTTGGTATGCATCTTTACTTGTGTTTTACTCCGACTCGATACTCATGAGTAGTGGGGTACAAAGTTTGATCCCAATGGTGCACACAATCGGGTATTGCTTAAAATGCTTTTAGTGTGATTAAGTGAATTCCTCTTTAAATCCTGATTTTTGCACCTTAATTAATCATGTCAACTAGAAATTGTATTATTTATGGATTGATCTGCTGAAATAAAATGCAAGTCAATTGTTTGTTAACATGCCTATAGTGTTTTTTTTTTTTTTTTTTTTTCTCATTTCCTCTAGTTTTCACCATACTTTTCCTGTTTTGAAGGGTGTTGTCCCAATTTTCCCATTACATCTGGTCAAAACTACATGCAAATGTTTGTTACAATTCTAACAAATCTCAATTTAAAGTTGACCATGTATTAAATAAGTTTGTATAACTATAAGCAATAAGCATGATAGAATACAAAAAAGGGACCAAACATTTGTTTAATTTAATGGTATGAAGTTGTACTACAATACAAGACTCCAAACAAAGAAAAAAGAAGAGTAGAATACAATAGATGGCTGTGTCTTCTGATTGCCACCCCCTTCACAAAACATAAACCTAAAAACTCCAACAAAGCTTATAAATATTTAAAACAAAAGCAACTAGAAATCCAACAAAACATAAACATCATTTTTCTTCTTCAACTCAATTGTATACTATGCTCCTCTAACAAACAACCTATTTCTCTTATGTCTCCTTAATTTTCACAAACACATCAATCTCCCAACAACTCCAATCTTAAGTCTCTTTCCTGTTCCCCTTCTCACCGCGATAAAAGTATGTGTTTCAATCACACGAAAGATTGTATATACTGAGAATAAGTCGAGATGGAAGAGGAAAATGATGCACCATTTTACTTGCTAACTTTTGAATACCATTTGGAGTTTTTAAGAGCTTGGGACAATGGTGCCCACATATCCAAATCCAACAATCAAGAATGTGATTGTTTGGAGGAATATGTATATGAAGTAGTTGTGCTTTCCATACATAAAGTCGTAGCATCCGGTGAAGAACAGGAACACAGCAAATCCAAGCTCCGTAAGATGAATTCTACATCGCCAAAAACACAAACTTTCAAAATATTGTGTAAAAACTCTTAGACTTTGGTTGGTTAAAATGCATTTGGTCAAGTTTTAGAACTTGAAAAGGAAAGAAATACAAGAAAAGAACAAGGGATAGATATGATTTTACCTGTCACCAATATTGAATTTGAATTTCTTTGGAGCTTGTTTGGCGGCGGTTTTATTGTTCTTGAGAGCATCTCCTAGTTTCTCAGTAACGACCCACTCGTTAGATCTCTTGGCGTCAAGTAAACCAATGAATGTAGCCTTGGTGCGGTGCAGGGACATGACATTCTCAAAAAGAATCCAGTAGAATAATAAATGTATGGACCTGAAAATATTTGGAAAACATCAGATATTAATATACGAAAACGCAATTCGAATGACTGTTGATGATACAATGATGATATGATGATGATAATGATGATGATACCTTGGTGTTCCTACTGAATTCAAGGTGGTGATGATGCATGGGATATAAATGGCACCCCAAATTGGAACCTCAACTTCAGGGACCAAGATTGTGAGGGAAGAACCACACAGAAAAAGAAAAATGTGACCATATGAGCGATGATCTTTCGCACGAAGAAGAAACTGTAGATCACATACACCTTCTTCCACAATGTCACTTTCTGCAACCAAACAACCAACATTAATACCATTTATGTCAATCACAAAGAATACTAATGAGCAAAAGATTGAAAAGACAGCTTAAGTAACCTTGTTCTTAACGATCTCCATCACCATTTTCCTGAACAAATTGGCTGGACCACATGACCACCGATGTTGCTGATAACGGAAGGCTTTAAATGTACTAGGAAGCTCACTTTTCACCTACAACATTTATCAATTTCAGCCTTCAATTCAAGAATTGATTGTTGGTTCCATCTAAATATTGTGTTTTGGTTGTGGGTCTGACTGAAAGATTGTATTTTGAGTGTGGGTCCCATTTAAAGATTGATAAAAATGACTAACCTGAAGGTCACCAAGATACAAGAACTTCCATCCCTTGAGACCTGCTCGAACAGCAAGATCCATGTCCTCCACTGTGGTCCGGTCCTTCCACCCTCCGGCTTCATTAATGGCAGCAATCCGCCACACACCGCCAGTTCCTGTGGTAATTGCATTCATGTTAGCCTATTGATTATGTAGTAAAATGTTGAATGTGGATTAGAAGGATCATTAGTTTGGTTTTTACCGTTGAATCCGAAAAATGCATGAGTGGCTGATCCCACTTCTTGCTCCACCGTGAAATGGTAATCTAGTGACATCTCTTGCATTCTTGTCAATAAACATTCATCAGAGTTCACTGCATAATTTAATCACATATTAATTCTATATTTCCACCATAATATCAAAATGTACAAGAATTCAATAGTATACTCAACATTGAAGAGTTTAATCACTCTCTTTATTATGGAATATAGACAAGATTCTCCAAATAAACTATGTAAGTGACAAATAAATTTTATTTTCAAGAATTAAACAACTTAAATGTAACATAAGATTTGACTTGACATATAATAAATAGATTATTTATGTATAATAATGATCACTAGAAGACACAAGAAAGTTACGAGAACTGAGAAGGACCTTGAAACTTCTTTAGAGAACCCAAATTAAAAAATAATGATAACAACCAAAAAATTATATAGAGTGAGAGTGGGGCCCTGCATTATTTGACCGATGGGAGCTAAATTACACATGTCTCTACATCACAAGCACAACATGCCATTAAGCACATGTACACACAGCTTGTTTTTTGTCACCATCCTACAAGGAATTATATCAACCACAAATGATACACCTCAGCATCTAATTTTTCTTTTTTCTAAATCTTAACCAGCCACAAATTATTTATATCATATAATATTACCAATACTAATAATATTTAATTTTCTTTAAATATAGCTAACATTTTTTATTAAATATAATAATGAAAAAGATCAATTAAAAAAATAGTTTTTAAGGCAAGTGGAGTAAAATGTAAATTTAAGAGCCATGAGTGTCGGACAGAGAGCAGAATCCAGCAGCTGTACCAACGACAATGCGCAGTGTACAGCATGGAAGCATATATGCACGTGGAGTGCACAGTAGTAAAATACTAAACTACCCTTGCATAGTGAAGTTATTTATTCTTTAGAAAACCAGAAATAACTTCATAAAATAACTAAATATTATAATAAATGTTCAAATGACGAAACCACCCTTGCATCAGCAACATTCAAGCCGGCAATTCTGGGTGACCCATAAGTTGTTTCCCGTAGTTAATTTGGACATTTATGTCATTCTAAGGTACAACTCTACAATGCATAAGTTACAATCCAAAATAAAAGAAAAAAGCTAGACCCCATGCGGCTTTTTCTTTCTTTAATAACTGTGGTATCTAATTGTTTACCACTCAACATTATTTCAGTAATAAAGTTTCAATTTTTCTGCTTAAAGATTTAAAATCTTGAAAATTAGTTAAAGAAAACCAAAGTACGAATGAGTCATCACAATTCACAAGACACAAAGTAGTGCAATTTAATAGTGTCAAGATCGGACGGCTAGGATGCCGTGATTGGTGGAGTCAAATGGACCCCATATATTTATATAACAAGTTGTAATTTACATCTTATCTCCTTGTACTATACTCTTTTTATAGCACTGATCCCTGTACTTTCATATTATGCTCTCTGCAACTTTCTATACTAGGCTTACTTTCCCAATACCATAAAATAGACAAAATGTAAGAATATTATACAAAATTGATGTCTAAATTTTGTAAGTTTTAGCTGCAAGTAGAAGCATTAAAGATGTTAAAATAATATTATTTTATTATAACATTATTATTTTTAACCCAAACTGATATGCGAGTAGAAGCATTAAAGATGCTACATTTATGTTTTGCAGAAGTATTTATTAAATTTATTTTTTAACATTATTATTAAATGATTAAAAGATTTGATAAATATTTATGCTTTCCGTGATTTTAATAAAATAAAATTAAATATGAGACCACACCACCGACACTTCTACAATCCACATTATGAGCAAGTGTGCTATTTCTACCTTTTTTTAGTTTTTTTTTATAATGGGGTTAGTAAGCCTAAAATTAACAATGTATATAGTTAAGTATTCAACAAACTAATCAATAATTAAGAGAGGATTAACCATTGTTTAATTGTGTGATTAATGACTTACCAAACCGCCATCGAGCTTGAACGAGGGCTATTTGAGGGTTAAATTCGAGGAATGGGATGGCTCGACGGAGAAAATCAGGCTCCGGCCGGAAATCAGCATCGAAAATGGTCACATATTCACAATCTTTAACATAATCATGCTTTAATCCTTCTTTAAGAGCACCGGCTTTGTAACCTCCTCTGCTTTCTCTAATTTGATACCTAATATTAACCCCTTTGCTTGCCCATCTTTGACATTCTTTCTCAATCATATCCTAAAAACAATTAAATTTGTATCAATTCAAGAAACTTAACGATGACATTAAATCGTAAGACAACGACATAACCACAACTCTCAATCAAGACCATCCTAAGATTCTCTTCTCTATCAACCACCTTATATGAGTTAAATCATGTTTTCTTCAATAAAAAAGTTAGCTTTTACGTATAAAAACGCAAATGATGAAAGATCAGCAAATGCTCTTGACCCAAATTTTGAAAATCCAAAACAATTTACCCAATTGTGGTTTAATATGGATCTTGAAATGGGTGATTAGTTTATAACTACCAAGCAACATAAGGCAATAAAAAAATGATGTAATCAAGTGCATAACTAAAAAAAGGTTTGAATGCAATGAACAATGATTGAAATTGAAACCCCCTTTATGCTCTATGAGTAGTATTATATACATACACATCATCATACACATAGATTCATATGCTTCAATGAGTTGTACCTTGATAACGAAATCAGTAGAGTCATCAAGTACTTGAATCACGAGCCGATCGGAGGGCCATGAGAGATTACATGCCGCACCAATCGAGATCTTATACACCTGCAACACCATCATCATTATCATCATCATCATTCATTCATTCATCAAATTCACAACAAACCCTAGTTTAATCTCCCACAAATCCATTAAAATCGTTGCATAATCACCACAAACTTCGCTAAAATCGAAAAACCCAAATCAAAACACACACAAAACAATGCAATTCGATCCAACAAACAAACAAACCTCTTTCTCATTGAACATAGGGATTTGAATCAACACCAAAGGGAAAGCAGAATTCCCAATCTCCAAATCATCACGAATCGGCTCCCAATTATACCTCTTCTCAGGCTTCTTCCAAAACAGCTTCACAAGAATAATCACAATCCCCATATACAGCCTCTCAACAAACAGCATCACCGTCATCGCCAAACAGACATAAACAGCAAATTGCAACAATGGCACAATCAACGGCGCCTTAATGAGGTCCCACAGCATCCCAATTTGCGCCACCAGGTCCACCGACGCCCCCGGAAACCTCTCCGGCATCAAATTCTTGCCGGAAATGACGTCACCCATTTCGATTGAGGTGAAACAGAGGGTAGATCTGTGGGGGATTTGATATTTTGGTGAATGTGGGTGAGATTTGAAGGTTTTTGTCTCTACCCAGATGGAGAAATTGGGTGATTTGCTCCCTTTGGTTGCAGATTATGCCAAAACAACTCTGTTTCTTGGTGATTTTGGATCAAAATGTGGAAGAAACAGAGGTGTGTTGTGGCATTGCTCAAGAGAGGATGAGGAAGATAGGTGTGGAGCAAGTGAAGGAGAGTGTGAGAGAGATTAAGGGTTTTTTATAGTTAGTTTTTTATCTTTTTTGTTAGTTTTATAATTTTATTTTTAATGATTTTGGTTGTTTTACAAGCTTGTATCTTTTTAGTTTGTGTGACTACAAGGCATTCTAGTTTCTATTTGTGTATAGTTTTGGTCCTCTAGCATTTCGTGTTTTGTATAAAGGTTGTGGACTATTGATGGTTTTGGTATAGATTCGAGAAATACACGCATGGGATGTCTTTCGTATTTGTACAATTCGAAGCGTTAGCCCTTTTATGTATATTAGATGTCGTTAGTTCTTCTGTTTCAAAAAGAGATGTTTGTACTCTGTGATCTGATAGACTATACTTTGCTGCTTGGACGGACAAATAGTTAAATATAATAGGTTGTATTTCATGATTGTTATTTTTAGGAAGGATGGTTTGGTTTTTTCAAATACTGTTAGGAAAAAGTGTTTACGTAGAATTAACTAACAATATCACACATTAAAAATTAGTATTTTAAGAACATTCTTTCGGTGTTTGAAATTTGAAAATTGTAACAAACTAACATAAAACGACAAAGTACACTACTATTTTGTTTAATATCGACAAGATTTTCTGATTCTATAAAAAGATCTATGAATACCGAACGAATCATATCATATTGATGGGATTATTCACAAAAAGTGAGTATGTAATTAAATTCCCCACTTTGCATTAGTAGCAATAGTTAATCTTTAAGTAATGGATGTTCCTCCCATTTTTAACTTTACAACAAAAAAACATGAACATTAATAGTATCATACGTACCAATGACTTCCTTTTAAAATTTTCCATTATTAATCATAGCATTGGACCTCAATTTCATTCTTATAGCTATAATAAAGGGGAGTTATAATAACGGGTGGTGTGTGTATATATATTGAAGATTAAGGGTTTTTTTTTAAACAGTAAGAATTCAGGGGTCAAAGTGAAATTTGGATAAGAAGTTGGAGTCAACGGCCAGTTTCCGGCTAGTCTCGAAACGACATCGTAAAGAATATTCCGGCGTATAAACTAACTCCCATCTTATATCAAGCAAAATCTTTTGGTAATTCATTGATATTTGCAACTTATTTTACCCAAAAATATAATAATAATAGTAATAATAATAATAATAAAATAATAATAATAATAATAATAATAATAATAATAATAATAATAATAATAATAAATAAAAAGTAAAAAACACATTTGTTAGATCATGCTTTCATTTCATTTTTTCTTAGATCTTTTTTGCAACTTGTTATGTCACTAATATTATTACCTTTTAGATTTTCTCCTTTCACATTAAAAGACAAAGATTTTTTCCATTTTTTTTCTATTGATCTAATGTTGTCATAAGAATCACGATGAAAATGTAAGGATGGTGAGTTTAGACAACCATTTTAATAATTTCATGTGGTCCTATTAGTTTACTTTCTAGTTTGGGTTATATGTTTACTATAAAAAATATTAATGCACAAAAATACAAGGATTTATAAAAGAGTTAATATTGTAAAAGACAAATATATATTTTTAAGCTAAATATCACTCAGTCTAATTTTGATAGTTATAATACTTAAATTTATCAACTTAAGTAATTAATAAGACGTAGAAAAATGAATGAAAGTTAGTTATTTTTGGGTACATATTATATAAAATAAAATACTTTCTTGTTTCTCTTAGAAATAGTCGTCAAAGGTTCAATCCAATTTAAATATATTAAATTCTTTACGCTTGTGAAAAATACATAAAAAAACATTTTTCTCAAAGTACCTATAATCATCTGAAATGCATGTACTTATGAGTTATGACACAAGTTTAAAATAAAGACTTGTTACACATTAAAGTGATCAATATTTAAAAAACATTTAAAAATAAAAAAAATAACACAAAAAATAAAGCTAATGCAATATTAGTCATATATTACATTAGATCATGAAAAATATTATTATACCTAAGACAACCTTTTCATAAAATTTACATCAGATGAAATTGCATTGGACGCAAAACAATTTGTTTTGGTGGATTGTACAATTTTTTGTTAATAAATACACTTTTTGTTACAAAATGCAAAAAAAATTAAAAGATTGTAAAAAATGCAACAAATTTTAAAAGATTACATCTAAAAAGTTGCATTAAAATCATTTGTTCTAGTAGGGAGTTTCTCAGAACACATACACCTTCATGGAGCTTCAAACCAAAGAAACCCCTTCTTCACAGTGAGATTATTCGTAGCAAATTATGTAATTATAAATAAATGAACAAAGTAAAAAACAATATTCTCGATTTTCCTTTCAAATTTAGAGCTAGAAATGCAAACAAGAACAAAAACGACAATATGATTAGGATTTAGGGCTTGAAATCCCTAACGATTGTGGTGATTATGGTTGAAATGATTCATGATATGTTGGCTGAGCGTCAACAATAACAATTGAGCATCGATCTCCAAGAATAACACAAAGAAATGGTCGAACTACTTGTTTATATTTCTTTTGAATTATTATGAGCAATATTTTATTAGTTTTATAACTAAAGATTTTCTAATTGCAATTAACAAAAGGATTTAAGTTGGCTAGACTAAATATTAGATATAATGATGATAATTTTAAAAACTGAATGTTTATTGTCAAATAACATAAATGCAAGACAAAGTTCTACATAAGAACATGTTCGTATAGTAAATTCCTTAGTAGTAAATGATGATTGGCCTACACTAGTAATTTGGTTATTACAGATCGTTAAGTTGTTGATGCAAAGTAAGTGTTTACCATTTAGTTACCGAGGGTGGCAATTGTTGCTAATAAACAAAGTTACTAATGGTCGCGGTCATCAACAAAAGTATAGTTGTTGTCTGTTGTAGTTACTATCGATAGTTGTTACTCATACCTACCATTGATGTACAGTTACTATCGATGAACCAAGAAACCACACCACATCATAAGCAATCTTCAAAGGGTTTTCAACAAGGTAATTAAATTTTCATTCGTCGTGGACACAACTCGCTAACTAGTTAGCAAGACTCCCAAAATAGGTTCTACCCTTTGGACCCAACCACAAAGAGGCGATGCCCCCATGCATGATACCTTAGGTCACTAGGAAGTTCCGCCCCTTAAACCTCAAGTTATATGGTGTTAAAAAATAAAATAGTTTTGAATAAACATACAAGCCCGTACATCCCAAGTCGTATAAATGTTAAATCAGTAAAATCATGAATAGTGGGGTTAGAGGATGATCTGTGTAATTATATACATAGATAATTATATATTCATGTACTAAACTTAACGATTAGTTATATAAGCTAGGATTGTTGCTGTCATCTAACAATTTTCACCGAAGTTGACACCAACCAACCATGTTAGTCTCATTATGTTCTAAGATCTAAGCCAAACTAAACTACATTGACCAACATCATCACATCCCACGCGACTAAGCTTTTCTACTTATGATTTTCTTACATGCGGTAATGTTTTACATATTTGCTTTGTTTTAGATATATTGAGACCGAATAACGTATGATGGTATATTTTTTGTTGAATTTAGAATTGTAACGAAGTTTCAGAACTCCACAACCATGGCCACACACCTACGATGGATCATGGGATGTTTAATGGAGACATAAATAAAAGTTGAGAAAAGTCTATCTACATGAAGCGTCATGTGAAGAACATACACGAAATGTGACATGTCAAAAGGTAAAGTGAATAGTCAATAAATGCAAGAAATTGATAGCATCATGTGACATTAAATTGTTTTGGTTAAACCTTTTGTGTGACACATGCTCTACTCTTGTAAGTTGTAAAAAACACATTATGTATTACTGTTAGATGTTTAGAATTCGACTCAATAGTAACAAAGCATAAGTCTTTGTACACTAGATTTAATAATATTATTCAATAGAGCCTATTACTAGTGGCGGAGCTTGAACCATATCATAAGGGGACGAAACCGAAAGTAAATTATTTTATGTGAGCAAACTCTATACATTTTATAATAAAATTTTATACTAACGGACTAAATATAACACTACTGACGAAGAAAAGAGAGGAGACAGCGGGCCTCCTGGCCATACTAAGCTTTGCCCTTGCCTATTAATAAGTAGAAATTGAATTTAAGCATTATTCCATTTTCTTTGAATAAACATTCAATTTTATACTCTCTATGCAGTTTTTGCAGTTGTTTATTTGAAATTGGTTTTATATTAAACGCTATTTTTAATGTGTTTATAGAGAGATATTCCATACAAAATAATTTTTAAGTAAAAACACGATAACAGCATAAAATTTAACCTACAAACTGCTTTAAATGTGCTACATAACACATGTTTTCTAACCGTTTTTCTCTCTCATGCATAGACACATGCACTTATATGTTGATTTGGTATGGAACGCAACCAATATGCGTGTTTTTAACTTTAAAAATTCTTTATTATAGGAAAATGTAGGATGGATGAAGGCACATGGGGTGGTAATGTTTCCAAAAGAACACAAGAAAATGCCACGACAAATTTTATCCCAAAATCGTGATCACAAACACAATAAGACTTTGGAAACATTTCTTTTTTGAACATGTTATGCAATCGTGAATAAAGGGAAAAATCTTACCATTTGTCCACCTCTCACTTCCCTATATCATGGGGACTTGCCATACATCAAGCCAACTTTTAATTACTCCAACATAACCACTTCTTATGTCCATACGTTATTTATTTTAAAATATAAAATAGTTTATACATGATAAATATTGATAAGTACACAATGACAATAACCTATTTGGCAAATTTAGCCTCCTCTATAAATGCTTTTTTTTCTTTCATATTTAGTTCGGTGATAATGGTCTAAAACTACAGGCAAGTCAAGACGTTTGTGAGCTACTCGAAAAGATCATTAAAAGTTCGAATCAAGCTCGAGTCCTAGCTCAAGCCTAAAAATAAACAAGTTTACTAAACGAGCCCAAGCAAAGCTTAAATTATCAAACTCGAGCTGTCTCACAAACATAATAAACTAGTTTACAAAAGTATATATATATATATATATGTGTGTGTGTGTGTATGTGTATATATATATATATATGTATATATATATGTGTATATATATATATATATCCTTTTGTTTAATATTTTTTGTTTAGCTAATAGTTATTAGTATATATCAATTTATGATAAAGTTAGCTAAATAATATATATTGTTATATGTAGAAATTATAATTACAATATATATATATAATTAATATATATGTGAATAATTTAGTTAACAAATGATAAATAAGTCATACATGAGTTGAGTTTGAGCTTGAAAAACTAGTAATGTAGCATAATTTTGTACATAATAATTTGATACGTAGTGTAATTGTATCCGTAATATATGAATGCAAATTAAGTGATATTATGTGTGATTATGATATGATCGATGTTAATTTATACTTATATTTTTATTTTTATTTCAACATTATTTCCCCTTCAACTTATTGAATAAAGGAAAAACATATTTGTTTCATGCATGTATTTTTCAAAAGTCATATTTCATTCTTGGGGTTAACTGGTAAGTGTAGGGGTCGGGGAGAACAAGATCTTCATAAAATCATATGGATGGAGATGTTATTATTTTAATAACCCGACATTATTCGGAAAATAAGTTTTGATTAAGTTAATACTAATTTATACAAAACTCTTTGATTACAAACTAACCAATAGACATATCAAATCAGCTTAAGAAAATAAAATAAATAACTAAGCCAAGTTTATGCAAGTTTTCAAAATCATTTTAGTATCTTGTTATCTTGTTGTTCTTATTTTTTTTCTTGTTAATTCTCTTTCTAGGGTAAATTTTCATGTCAGTTCTTAATACATATGTGGATATCATATGGCATGACTTTTTACCATCTACTTGTTACTTTAGACTTATACAAACATAAAACACACAAAACCATCATATTGAAAAAAACATCACAACACACCGATGCACGAGTTTGGCTCAAGATGACTATGGGTTGAGTTTCAAGCTCGAATGAGACATTACAATTAGTCGAGTTAGCTCGACAAATTAACGACTCCTATCACTATCAACTAGAATCTCAATTGTCGTTGACGCGACTCCAATGCTCATGTTAAACATCAAAATTGTATAAAAGAAAAGTACCAAATAAAATATAGAACCGGAAAAATAGGCAGAGAAAGTGGGTAGATTTGAGGGCGAAGAAAAAATGGAAAATATGTGTGGTTGACCGTTGACTAGTGGTGATGCAAACTATAACTACTTTTATCCTACCTTGATCTAAGCTCTAATTTGCGCCGATGAAAACAAAATTAATACAAAAGTGTCAAATTAAAACATTAAAAAACTAAAGACGATATTAAAGGAGCAAAATAAGTAAACTAAATTGGTCAAAAATCGTTACACGCTTTCTTTTTCCAACACTTCATTTTCGTTCCACATTGATTTTTTATTTTTATTTTCTTAGAATCAAATAAAAATTTTGAAAATATTTAATAGGAAATAGATAGAGAAGTAAAGTTAGGTTATCTTATTATTGACTTTATATTAAATTTAGTACATATATATTTGAATGTGAGACATCATGAGTTCATGATGTTTCAAACTTGTTACAATAGTTTGATCTAGAAAAATAGGTCGACTTCTATAGGAGATACTGTATTCTATTTTTATACACTTATGAGGTCTCAATAGCTATTTTGCGGTACAAGGTACTAGGTTCTTCTCAAGAAATCATATATATTATGTAGTCATGATCATTATGGTGTGTTTTTAGCTTATTGTAAAGGTTTGATCTAAACATGCTATGAGTTAAGAAGCCGAATCAACTTCTTGCATTTGCAAAAGGGTCAGTAAATGAATTCATACAACTTAGATTGAAGGCATACAAAGATATACACACCGGCTAGGAGATCACCGAGCATAAGATCATTCGAACATTATACATACACATGCATATTATACTTGTAATTCATAACTAAACTATGCCAAATGATATATATACATTTTTTTTATTTTAAGTTGGATGTGATTTTAAGATGTTTGTAATCTTATGAACATACACAAATCTATGTGCAGTTCCAAACATCAATAATCCAAATTTAACTTTTATGAAAAAAGTGTAGCATTTGGCTTAACATAAAGAAACTTTAAAAAGCCAATTTGGTGACAGTCAAGCTTCTCTACATATCTTTTACTTCCTTATATGGGAAATGTAAGATACCTTCCTTCCATAATAATATTTGTTTTTTGAGTCGAGAGTATCACCAGAAGCAGCCTTTTTATCTTAATAATAGAAGTAAAATTTTTAAAACGTTTTTTTCTCTCTCATTTCTCTCAAAATATCCTTCAATAATTTCTTTTTAAGATGTTTCATCCAGGCAAGGCGCCGACATCTCTAACAATATGCAATGACGCTTGTATATACGACGGGCCACTCAAAATCATACACGTGTCCTTTAACAAAATTTTAAATCACAAGTTGTTGGTGAGAACCTCCACACAGACTAAAATTCACAACAAACTAAGGTTTAGAAACTAAAAAGACAAGTGTGCGCTTTGGAGTGGTCAGATGCCCACACATGTTTGCTAAAGGCGTCGATGCCTTGTCTAGATAAGACATTTTAGAAACATTAATTGAAAAGGACATTTTAAGGGAAACTAAGAAAAAAAAGACGTTTTAAGAATTTCTCCAAAAATAAACGTAATGGGCTGTTTGGTAGCATCTGAATCAGTCTCTTAATGGTTCAAATGTCTGAATGGTTCAGCACTTAATGGTTTAGACTGTTTGTTTCGCGAGCAAATGTCTGAATGGTTTAGACATTTGCCTCTGAATGGTTAAACATTATACTAATGTTGAATGGTTAAAATGTCTAATGTTGAATGGTTAAGACCTCTTATCTGAATTGGTCAGACATTTACTTTTAAATAGTTAAGCAATATACTAGTTATTAATGGTTCAGAACTCTTAATGGTTCAGCACTTAATGGTTCAGACCTCTTATTGATTCAACACTTAATCATTCAGAAATTACAAAACAACCCCTAAGATTTGTACGGTATCACATTATCCCCCGACACCCTACCAATAGCAAGATGCTATAATGAGATGATACGAATATCTAACATATTATGAGAAGCCAACTAGAGAATTATAATGAATCAAATTGGCGAAGAATTTTGTATATTTTATGAGGATAAAGAGCCACAACTATAGACACTCTTTTCAATACCCTTTATATTGTTTTCATATTTTATATATTACACATCTTAGCTGCGATTTAACTATTTTACTAAAGGTATTAGTTCGTATTTAAAATGTGTTTATTTTCATTTCCTCGAAATAAATCATCTTTATCAATAATTCTTTTTATTAGAATTAGCTATCACGAGTGAACCAAAACATCGTCATATGTGAAGGTAAAAGAAGCATCGCTTAGTTGTTAGTGAAAGATCCATAGTTAATACGTCACTGAAACATTTGATGTTAGTTTGTAGGTGACATGCCTTCGATGATCCGTGAACAACAAAATTAGAGGATTTATGATCTGTTAGAAACATCGTTCATAGATCCACTAATAAGATCTTTAATCACATCTGATTGTCTAACGGATCATCATCGACATTTAGAGCATTTACATCCCATTCATTATCTTTATCTATATAATTACACTAAAAATCACTACTTCTTCTCTCTTCTTTCAATTAAATAATATATTTTTATACATTTTTCATTACCTTTTCTCTCTCCTTCACTCACAAACACTTTCAAAAATATTAAAAAATTTATAAGGGTTGAATAATGAATCCTTAAATTTACAGATGAACAGTAACATTTTCTCTCTCCTCCACTCACAACCACTCAAAACTATCCATATAATTTAAGGACTCATACTCACATAATTATAAGGCATGAGTTGTGAATGCTCTTACACCTTCTCCAAGGGATCTCGATCAATAGATATGTAGTTGGTGAAAATCTTTTGATTTACATACCATTCCTTATCTTTATCTATATAATTACACTAAAAATCACTACTTCTTCTCTCTTCTTTCAATTAAATAATATATTTTTATACCTTTTTCATTACCTTTTCTCTCTCCTTCACTCACAAACACTTTTAAAATATTAAAAAATTTATAAGGGTTGAATAGTGAATCCTTAAATTTACAGATGAACAGTAACATTTTCTCTCTCCTCCACTCACAACCACTCAAAACTATCCATATAATTTAAGGACTCATACTCACGTAAATATTATTAATTAAAATGAATGGATAAAATGAACCATTTGTATTAATAGAGCTACCAAAGTGGTCTAGAAAAAGTTTTTGATTGACCCAATTTTTATATTATTGTGGTCATGTTTATTTTCTTTTAACAGTTAATTGGATCATTGATGTTAATTGGATCATTGACGAACCATCGGCTTATCCGTTTATCTTCATTACTCGAGTACGTAACCTTAGAGCACTAGACTGTCTTCATCAGTCCTTCATCATTAGTCCATCCTCAACATTCTCAAACTTGCATCCTAAAGTTTTGTTATTGTCATTGATTATTGTGATATGATTTTGAAATGTTGTCGTTATGATTTATGAATGTAGCATATATAAGCTTTGGATGTTTTAATATATTTGTTTTCAAAATTATTAGTACTTTTTTCAATAATAGAATCAGGATGCAAAGTAACTATACCCTCGTTTCATTCTTTAACTTTTGATAAAGAAATTTCAACACATTTCGTTTATTTAACTTCATTATTAAGACCATGACCCCTTAACAAAAGCCTCGAGTATATTTTTATTATAATAATTAGTTCTTGAATTATTGTATAATAAGTCAGCATTAATTAAATTATAACGTTGGAATTTAAAAGTTTTTTTACATAATCTTTTATAGAGTTTGTTTTAATAATATATAAGGAAATAATAATATAGAAAAAGTCGTAGCATGCTTCAAAATTTAATAGTGAACCCGATCAATGCCCCTACCTATAAATTCATTTGTCCCTTAAGGGTCTAATATTTTAATCGTTGGATGCCCATCTACAGCCTCCACTTTTAAGTAAACTAAAATATATAAAAGAAATAGTTTTACAAAGTTTTTTTTTTTTAAATTGTGTGAAATCATTATAAATATTAATTGGCCAACACTAATTACATTTCATAAACTTTTATCTATATTATGTTAATGGTATTTGTATGTTTAGTTTATTAGTTTGTAGGAAAAAGGTTACTTAGACTAAATATGTACAATCGTAAAAGATTAAAAGGTTTATTTCTAATTAACTGATTTCCTCTCTCATTGTTCTATTTCTTTTTCGAGTAACAAGTTCCATATATATGCGTACCTCATAGAATTGTTATCAATGTACACGTATGAATTTATACGTACATATTCAAATATATTCACATAATATTATTTTACTTTAAGGGTTATTGGATTTTAATAATCTTAATTTTTATTTATTGGCCGAGATTTATCGTAACTTTATAAAATATTTACAAACACTCCAAACTTTAAGTTTATTTAACTCCAATAATCCCTTACTAATTGAGAGTTATTTTTAATAACACAAACTGCTTATGTGGCTAAAACACTAAAAAGAAAATTGAAATTAATATACCATCAGGTATGTCAATATAAAACTATTGAACCTTAAAACCTGCCAATCTCCACCTCTTATATTAACCACTTGACACGTCAGAGGTAGACTTCAGGTCACTATGAATGCTAGACACCAAAAACAGACCTGATAAATGCTAGGCGGTAACGGAGTTGAAAAATAACTTAAAATTGGTTCCATTTCATAAAAAAAACACTAGCGGTGTTAACTATCAGTTAGTAAGGGATCGTAGTTAGAAGTGTCTGTAAATATTTTTTGAGTTGAGACTAATCCAAACCAATAGATGAAATTGAGATTATTAATATACAACAACTATTATTTTAATAGTCGTATAGAATTAAAAATGAATTCACATACAAATAAATATTGATTGGTTCTCCTAATATTTATAGTTCTAAAAACATAATTCCCATGTATATATAACCACTATGAAGTCTTCTGGCCTAGTGATTGTCTTATAACTTTTTAAGGGGTGGTCATAAATTCAAGTCTCAATTGAGGCAAAAATCTCTGAAAGAAAAGTGTTGGCTGAAAATCAAATGTGTGCAATGATCGATTAAAATAATATTTATCTTTCGAAACAGAATCGTATTTGTCCTTGAAAAAATATATATATACTGAGAGAGTAACAACAATAACATATCCTTTCTAGACCCAAGGCTATATTAAATCATTAATACATGGTTTCCATAACATTAAAAAGAATATTTGGCTTTTGGCTTTTAGCCTAACCCGAGCTTCGTCCATCTCCATAACTCCAATAACCTTAAATCAGTTGTAGAATAAGCTATACAAAAAATATTCCCCTATAATTTATTTCCAATATCGTAATTATCATATCAAGTTTCTGATTTTATTTACATTATCACAACAACAAAATAATTTATTAATGATTAAAGAAACCTACATAAATGTTTGTTTATTGGATATTTGTAATATCAGAATTATTGTTCTCTATATGCCAATAAATTAATTTTCTTTTTTAAACCACCAACAAATACAATCATTTATAATCTACTCTTAAAATTCACGTATTGTTTATTTTATAAAACTTAACACATATTAAATAAACATCATATGTCACCAGGTAAAAATGTTATCACAAACATAATGTTAATAATTAATAATTTTTAACCATTTTAATATTCCTGTCGGTACCTAATCACCATCGTTCATACGAGGGTTGAAAATAAGCATATATATCCTTAAATAATGAATGGTTTTAGAAAAATAAATAAATAAATAAAGAGGGGAAATAGAGAGCGTTAGCCGTTGTATTGTATTGGTGGTTTTACTTTTAAAACATCGTGCGGAAAAACGTTATGAACAATAAATGTAATTGAAGATTTTTATAAGTAAGCATTTACTCAGGTAAATTTTAGGGAAATCATGCCCGCAGATTTTTTAGGGTTACCGATTCAAACGATCACGGTTAGGACTTCCCGTAACCATTCAGTCGGGTGTGAGACCTAACTGTCACGGTGAGGTCTAACCATGACAGTTAGAGTCCAGACTAATATGGGGATCCGTTGCAATTATTGCCCAATTATTGGGTATGTAATTAATGGAGAATTGATTGTGCACAGTTAGGGTTTTGGAGGGCTATATGTCACGGTTTGGTCAAACCGTGACATATTGCATATATTTTCTATATATTTTTTAATCATAATAGTTTGTTTTTATTTTAATTTTATCACACGTTTAACCTAATCGTAACTCACAAGTTTGTGTTTTGTGTTTATTAATAATTTATCATATTACAAGTATTTATTTATTATTAATGTGACGGTTTTGTGTTTAATTTGTTTACGAGTTTGTAAAAATCGGTTGTTATTATACAGACATATTGTATATATTTTTTAAATTTGAGTAATCATACTAGTTTGTTTTTATTTTTATTTTATCACACGGTTAACCTAATCGTAACATACGAGTTTGTGTTTTGTGTTTATTATTAATTTATCATATTACAAGTAATTTTTGTGTTTAATTATTTATTAAACAAGTTGGTTGTTATTTTATCACATTGTTAACCTAATCATAAAAATCAATTGTTATCAAACGTATACAATTAACATTATCAACATTACAAATATAAAACAAACAAACAAACAAACAAACACAACCAAACAAACATAACCAAATATACAAGTCATCATAACTGAAACTGCATATATATATGCAACGAGTTTTTACATACAAAAAGAAATAAAATACAAACAAAATACCTATCTAATCCGTCATCTCTGGATCACTGCCCTGACCAGACCCGCCCGCGCCAGATGGGCCAGCACCGTCATGGCCTAATCGCCTCGGTGGCTATGACAACAACGGCGTACCGGAGGCGGCATAGTCGGCGACCATCTGCTGGATGGCCCAGTCCAGCATATCCTACAGTCTCGTGACCCTGGCTCGCGTGTCCTGAAGCATATCTATAACATGAGCAGGCAATCGCATGGCATGGTACACGCGCTGAGGATGCTGGGGCGGGTGCTGGTCGTGCGGCGGAGGAATGAGCCGATCCTCCCCGCCATCAAGCGGCTCAAGGGCAACCTGAACGTAGACCTCAGCCCCCGCCAACTCGGGTGGGTCCACCAACGGCTCGGGCACCCATGTCACTAGCTCATGGTATTTACTAAGCAGGTGCCACGTGCCGTCAGAGAACCTCCGAACGGTCCTCATCCTAGTGGCGGTGGCCCGGTTTGCCACACGCACAGGAATCGGAGGTAGCGGGAGCTGGGACATGGCATGAGCGTACCCTAGGCCCCGAGCGATGCGGGAGACGATGTTCCCGCCCACCAACGCCCCTCGCGCCTGCCTGTGATAATAACTAGCAAAGTAGTCCGCAAGGGCATGCACGAGGTGGCAGTGTCGGTGTGTGAGTACACACCGGAGAAAGAAAAGGTCGGCGGTGTTGACCCTATAGGTCTCCTCCCCACGACCAGCGACGGACGTGGCGATCAGTCGGTGAATGTATTTATATAAAGGGTCTCGTATATGAGAGGAACTCGTGTCGCCACCGTATGATCCGTCGCTGATCGTAGGCCACCAGACCTTATCCGAGTCGTCAGCCCCATGAATCAATGCGGTGGTGTACATCGGCTGTCGGACCTCCACCTCCGTATAGAGGCCGCTGACGACAGCGAACCGTCTAAGTGACATGCGGTGGAGGGAGCCAAACATCCGAAAAGTAACCTCTGCGGGCTGACGACCATCCGCGATGTCGTCCTCATCAAGCTTCGGAATCTCCTGTGCACGAGGACGGAATATAAACGTGCAGTAAAACTCCATAGTGAGCTCTCGATGGGCAGGGTCGCCCATCCTGAACAGCTGGTCCCATGGGCTGTCATCGCCTATGATCTCAAAAAATCACTCGCGCTCTCCAACGAGCTATAAGAACTCCTCTGACAAGACAGTCACCGGTGCTGGCGGTCGTACTCTCGGGGTCCTGAACCGCTCGTATGGTGAACTCCACTCGTCGAACTGCAGATGCGGGCAGTCATCAATCCCGGAAATAAACACAGTGTCGGCATCCATCTCTGAGAAAAAATCATGTTTATTATTATTTATAATGTTTAAAAAATTAATGGTTGACGGTTTATTATTATTATTATTTTTTTTCTATTATTATTATTACTATTATTACTATTATTATTATTATTATTATTATTTGTAACACCCGGCCCCTCATACCACCAATATTGTCCGCTTTACCCACGAGGAGCTCACGGATTTGCTTTAGTTGCCCGAGTGAAAACTTCCCAAGGAGGTCACCCATCCCTGGATTGCTGTCACATGAGCACGCTTAACTGTGGAGTTCTCCTCATCCACAGCCAATACGCCCAAAACGCGTTGGTGATATTAGAGGCAGGACATTACTTATGAACCAGGAATCTCTCCTGTCCACGGCCGATGTAGGATATGTGTAGGGTGTCACAAGCACCCCTTGTTTGGACTCATCGTCCTCGATGAGCCCGAGAAGTCACCATCCTTGGTGAGGTATGTCCCACACCCCGAACGGCACAGGAGTGGCTCTGTTACCATTCTGTAACACCCGGCCCCTCATACCACCAATATTGTCCGCTTTGCCCACGAGGAGCTCACGGATTTGCTTTTGGTTGCCCGGGTGAAAACTTCCCAGGGAGGTCACCCATCCCTGGATTGCTGTCACATGAACACGCTTAACTGTGGAGTTCTCCTCTCATCCACATCCAATACGCCCAAAACGCGTTGGTGATATTAGAGGATGGACATTACTTATGAACCAGAAATCTCTCCTGTCCACGGTCGATGTGGGATATACCTTATTCTGATCATTCAGAGGGCGATCGCGGGGTCACTGAATGAAGTCCTTCGTTTCTTTCGGAGGTGCTGACATATCCCACATCGGCCGTGGACAGGAGAGATTCTTGGTTCATAAGGAATGTCTGGTCTCTAATATCAACAACGCGTTTTGGGCGTATTGGCTGTGGATGAGAGGAGAACTCCACAGTTAAGCGTGCTCAGGTGGAAGCAATCCAGGGATGGCTGACCTCCCTGGAAAGTTTTCACCCGGGCAACCAAAAGCAAATCCGTGAGCTCCTCGTGGGCGAAGCGGACAATATTGTTGGTGTGAGAGGCCGGGTGTGACAGAATGGTATCAGAGCCACTCCTGTGTCGTTCGGGGTATGGGACATACCTCACTGAGGATGGTGACTTCTCGGGCTCATCAAGGACGATGAGTCCAAACAGGGGGTGCTTGTGACACCCTACACATATCCACATCGGCCGTGGACAGGAGAGATTCTTGGTTCATAAGGAATGTCTGGCCTCTAATATCAACAACACGTTGTGGGCGTATTGGCTGTGTATGAGAGGAGAACTCCACAGTTAAGCGTGCTCAGGTGGGAGCAATCCAGGGATGGGTGACCTACCTGGGAAATTTTCACCCGGGCAACCAAAAGCAAATCCGTGAGCTCCTCGTGGGCGAAGCGGATAATATTGTTGGTGTGAGAGGCCGGGTGTGACATTATTATTACTATTACTATTATTATTATTTTTATTATTATTATTATTATTTTTATTTCTATTATTATTATTATTATTACTATTATTACTATTATTATTATTATTATTATTATTATTATTATTATTGTTATTATTACTATTATTACTATTATTACTAATATATTATTATTATTATTATTATTATTATTATTATTATTATTATTTCTATTATTATTATTATTATTATTATTATTTGTAGTATTATTATTTTTATTATTACTATTATTATTATTATTATTATTATTATTATTATTTCTATTATTATTATTTCTACTATTACTATTTCTATTATTACTATTATTATTACTATTATTATTATTATTATTACTACTACTACTATTATTATTTCTATTATTGTTATTTCTATTATTACTATTACTATTATAACTATTATTATTATTATTATTATTTATTATTATTTCTAATAATAATAATATACCGTAGACAAACTACGCTACACATACGGGAAAATCTATCAAATATATAAGGGAAAACTTATCAAATATATTTGGGAAAACCTATCAAATATATGTTCACCTCTATGGTTTAAAGTTGTAAATTACGTACCGAAAACGATAATGTAGCGGCGGTGGTGGTGCAGCGGCGATGGTGCAGGGGCGGCGGTGCAGGGGCGGTGGTGCAGCGGCGGTGGTGGTGCGCAGATGGTGGATAGCGGCGGTGGTGGTGCGCAGATGGTGGTGAGCGGCGGTGGTGGTGGGAGATGGTGGTGAGCGGCGGTGGTGGTGCGCAGATGGTGGTGAGCGGCGGTGGTGGTGCGCAGATGGTGGTGAGCGGCGGTGGTGGTGGGAATTAACGTGTTCGACGGGTTGGTTTCCTCCTCCCCCCACGGAGGGTGACTCCCGTATATGTAACATTCCTAAAAAAGATAATGGTTAGATATTTCATATAATAAGTTATAATAAAACATATACTAGTTCAACCTGGTTTGAATCTTTGATATGTGGCAACTCATTCAAATCTGGAAGCTTCGGCTTTTGATAATGATCTGCCGAACCCGACATTGTTTTTGAATTAATGGGTTTTTGGAATGACGAAGGCTGAAAAATCTCGAGTGTTGGATGAATGAAAGCTCGAAGGTATTTATGATGAAAATCTGGTGCACAAACCGTCACGGTGGCCAAACCGTGACGGTTCGGAGCACGAATCCCAGCTCTTTTGTCAACATCACGGTCTAGCTCGTACCTTAAACTGAACCCCATACCCTAGAGGTCACGGTTAGGCCAAACCGTGACGGTTTGGTGACCGGTTTTCAAATTTATCAGACCATTTGTCGTTTTGTTGTCACGAGGTGTCGGAAGGCGACACAGAAACCGTGACCGCAAGCCCTTGCAGTAACGTTTAGGTACCAAAACGTGACCTTTAGCCCTAACCGTGACCTTTTGCCCTAACCGTGACCTTTTGATCCGGCCTACCCTCAAAAAACCCAGCGGTGTCCCATTAGGACCCAAATTTTATCATAATTACTAACAAATACATAATATTATTTCTTATATCTATTTTTATATTAGTGTATAATCATAATTATTTTATAAATATACAAATCTAACTATATTGTTATTTATTTTTTTATGCATAAAATCCTTTATCATCAACTTTTACACGTGTTTACTTTTTTTTTAAACGTCACAAGATACATAATGTTAAGACATCTAAAAGTATCTCAAAATATTCAAGTTCAAACGTTTTTTATATAAACAATTTAGATGATTATTGTCGTTAAGAATCACTTTTCATTCATTTGAATTCATTTGAATTATACTCTTGATCGAAAAAAACATATATTAAAACTTATTATTTAGTCTGTAAATAGATGAAAAAAAATGTAGAATAGGCTTTTTTGTCTTCCGGTAAGAGCATTCATAGTGAAATCTTTAAAAAGATTTGAGTGTGTATTCTATATTATATGAAATGGTTTTGAGTGGTTGTGAATGAAGGAGAGAGAAAATGTTATTGTTTATTAGTATATTTGAAAAATCATTGTTTAATTTCTATAAATTTTGTAATATTTTTTAAAAGTGGTTGTGAGTGGTGGAAAGATAAAAAAGTAATTATAAGGGTATAATTATTTAATTGAAAAGAAGATAAAAAATTAGTGATTTTTAATGTAATTATATGAATAAATATAAGGAATCCACTATAAATGTTTTAAGAGTAACAAAATATTCAATAATACCAAAGTTCAAATTTTGATTGATATATATTAGATGTTGGTTTGATTTAAAAGAAAAAGTCGATAAGTTTATAAATCCTAATAATCTTTAATATAAGTGGTTGAGATGAAATAACTTAAAACTTTATTAAAATATGAGTGCTCTAAGTTGATGAGTAAATTTTCTCTTATATATGGTGAGTTTTTTTTCTCATGATGGTCTCTGATTGCATACTAAATTAATAAAGATAATCCGATTAGTTAATGACACGTTAATGATCTAATTAACCGTTCGGTTAAAATAAGTTTTGTAAGTAATTTTAATATAAAAAAAGAGTAATTACCATTTGCATCCTTGTGGTTTGGTGATTTTGACCATTTGCATCCCTACAGTTTAAAAATCCTCATATACACCCTAACGTTTCATTTTTGTTCCTATTTGAATCCAAAACACTAACACCGTTAAATTATTCTGTTAACTTTTTATAAAATGACAAAAATGCCCTTAAAACCCCTAACCCACTACTCTTTTTTTCTCTCTCGCTGGAGTCAACACCTCCATCACCCACCCACCACCCGTCCACCACCCGTCCACCCACCCACCACCCGTCCACCGCCACCGCCGCCACCGCCACTTTCACCACCGCCACCTCCGCCGTCGACGCACAAACAAAGCGACTCGAACATACCCGATTCTCCGCCAATTTCTCCATTACAACTTTGGATCGCCCGTTGAAATTCAGTGCTGCATATATACAAACAGTTGGTGTGCACTATAAGCTTTCAATACTTTTTCAACAGAAAAACAAGAACACACACAGTAAAACGAACAATGGAATCAGAAATACCGGGAAAAACCCTTGAAGTTCAAGAGCAAATACACAATATTCATAAAGAAAAAGCAAAAAACAAAAAGAAATCTTGTAGAGTCACTGTTATCTGAACTTAAAAAACCGCTAATTCGATACCAAAAAGCGTATAATTTGAAAACAAACAAAAGCTAACGGTAAGGATGTAAGAAATTAAGAATATTTCAAAATACTACCATAAAAAGGAGATGAAACCTTTGCAGAGTTTATTACCTTTATCAATACGTTCGAATTTGAAACAGTTCCCTCTTAATCGCAGTAATAGTATGAATAATAATCAAGAATCTGAACACCCTTTTTCTCTTTCTTCAATTCCTACTCACCCTTTTGCTTTTTCCCAAAAAGGAGCTCAGAGGCGTGCTGATTATTAGAACAAAAAGGTTGAAATCGCACAGGGGATGACTGAACCTAGAATCAACCCACCCCTACCTTGTACAATCCTTTGCAGAGGTACGATGAGTCGCATACCTGTTGAGGAAGATTGAGGTTGTTCTCGAGTGTCGTCTTCCATGCCGGAGTTTTGGATTCTCCGGGGGCCTGTTTGCGTCATCTGAGCCACCGGAGTCTTTTAGGGGTTTTAACCTACGGTGATGGTGAGGGGCTGTTACAGTGGTGATGCGTGGTGGTGTTGATGGTGTTGGTGGTGGTGATGGAGTGATGAGAGAGATAGAGAGAATGTGTGTGTGTTTATGTTTGAGAAAGAAAGAGAGAGAGAGAGAAAGGGAGTTTGTGGTGGTCAAAGGAGAAGAAGAAGATGACGTGGATGGTCCCATTAAATTGTATCAAGGGTAATTTTGTCATTTTATAAAAAACTAACTGAATTATTTAACGTCGTTAGTAATTTGGATGCAAATGGAAACAAAAATGAAACGTTAGGGTTTATATGAGGATTTTTAAACTGTAGGGATGCAAATGACCAAAATCATCAAACCACAAGAATGCAAACAGTAATTTACTCTAAAAAAAAGCAGGTAAAGTTGAGATGCATTAATTGAAAAGGGATTTGTGTCCTTAAACCAAGAAGGGGACTTGTAAAAAGCCACCGACGCTTTACGCATCACCCTCAATGTTACGACTCTCTTGTTACACATGTGATTGCGTAACGTACAACTTCTAATGCATAAGTTTTTACAAAAAAGAAAATGTACTGCTGCTTTTTATGCCATAAATGTACACCGACAGGGTAGCATCATAGAGTAATACAGATGAGTTGTCTCATTGGAAATTGTACCCAACACACATGATTAAATTTTTTTTAAGGGTTACTTCATATTATATCATTATCTGACTTTATCAAGTGTATTAGTCTCACATAATTAAATACAACACTTTTAGTTCTAAATTTTAACAATAACTAATCTTAAGTAGATTGATTGGTTGTTATCATTTTCTAGACTTCTCTAACTGATTGAATTCAGTTATAATTATTTTTACCTGTATATACTGGTTACTTTGCCTTTAAATTTAAGCAAATTCAATTTTAATAATTTAAATTCTTATGCATCGATCGATAATAATTCATAAAAATAATTTGGTCTATAACAATTTTAACTTTCACTTTTGTACCAATAACAATCTCAGTAACATAATTATCACATATTTACGCTTGATTTACACTCGATTTCACTCACAATAATGATTGTGAACGAAAATAAATAACATATAAGTGAAATTGATTGCTAATGATAATAAAAGTAAAAGTTGAGATTGTCATCGACCAAATTAATAGGATTATTATTGGATAATGAGTAATAGTATGGATAATTATAATCCAATTTGCCTTTAATTTATCATAATTACACATCACAAAATTTAAATCCACAATACTCGGTTAAGGATTTAAGGAGTACGTCACTTTATCACCAGAATGTCTATTTGAAAACAATTTCAATCTGTATAGATATAAAATTCTAATGATCTGAGTACTTAGGTCTAATATCAAAGGGTTAATAGCCTAGAAATAGTAAGATGTATAAAAAATTGTATCATTTCAAAATATTTTTCGATCAATTTATATTAGAAGAGAACTGGCAAGGAGCTAGACCAAATATACAAACACCAATAAATAGATTTATGAGTAATATTAAAAAGATTGTAAGTTGACTTTCTTTTGAACCCCGTATAGCACACTGACAAAATATTTTCTTAAGGGGCCTACTAAAGAGACGCCCTTTAGGATATTCAGACGCCCTTCTTACGGGCTGTAAGGCTCTTCACGGGCCGTATGGTCTGTCGGTAGTCAAATCAGTCATTCAAAAACGTAATTCAAAAACGTAACGGCCCGTGAATATGATCACGGTTGTATTTATTCACAGCCCGTGAACCTCTTCACGGCCCGTTTGGCATTCATCTTACGGGCCGTGAACTTCTTTACGGGTCCTAGTTTCACCTTTAATAATTTGACGAGATATATTATTCCTCGTTTTTCGTGTAATTTTGTATTTATTACATTATTTGATATGAGGTAATATTCCTCGATAGTCGTGTAAATTTGTATTTATTACATTATTTGATATGACGTAATATTCCTCGATATTCGTGTTAATTATGTGACGAGATGCAATATTCCATTTCAACTACTATGTAAACGTTAGTTTATAAATTCATTTCATAATTCAAATTTCTACGATATAAATTCATTTCATTTCAACTACTACATAAACGCAATATTCCATTTCAAGTACTATATTAACGTTAATATTTAACGTTACGATGTCTTTCTGGGATAGCAACTATTTATTCGGTTCGGAATCTAACTATTACCCTCAGGAGGGTTACGGTTATTACAATGAGGCTGCTTCAAACTATTTAGGACAGTTCGCGTCCAATTACGGCGGGAATGACGGCGGCGATGACGGGGGTGATAACGGTGGCGATAGCAGCGGGGATAATGACGGTTCTGGTTCCGGTAAAAGAGGTTTATACGACACGAATCAGGTTATAAGATATATCATATTTAATTTTACTTTCATTTTACTTTCATTTAGTAATAACTAACTAAAAATATTAAATTGATTAGGTTTTCTCATCTCGTGAAGAATTAGTTGATTGGGCAACTAACGTGGGGCGAGAAAAAGGGTTCGTTATTGTCACCAAACGTTCAAAAAGAAATTCGAATGGTTTGGTGGTTAAAATTTGGTTGAAATGTGATCGGGGTGGTGTATATAAGGAAGCATCCACTCTAAGAAAAAGTGGCACGAAAAAAACAAACTGTCAATTTGAATTGCAGGGTAAGTACTAGATGCAGAGAGATGGGTGGATTATAGTTGTTGTGGATGATACTCATAACCATGAACCTGCTGAACACCTGGAAGGACATGCATACGCAATGAGGCTCACCGAAAATGAGCTTTCTACTGTAAAGAATCTGACCGAGCAAAATATTGACCCTCGAAACATTCTAGGCACGTTGAGGGAACAAAATCCCAATAACGTGTCTGTGTTACGAACCATATATAACGCTCGGGCAAAATAAAAAAGTCCACCAGAATTGGTGAAACCGCAATGCAGGTTTTTTTTTCTATACTACAACAACATCAATATATTTACACCCCTCACATAGATGAACCGACAAATACCGTCGACGGGGTTTTTTTTATACATCCCACATCTCACACATTATGGCGTACGTACCCACACGTGCTGATGATTGACACAACATACAAAACTAACTTGTATAAAATGCCATTTGTTCAAATGATTGGTGTGACATCCATCCTGAAATCTTTTTCTGTTGCTTACGCATTCATTGATTATGAGCGTGAAGCCAACTTCAGATGGGTGTTAGAGCAACTAAAAGCAACGCTGGAAGATAAGTGTATGGAGCCCCGTGTTATACTAACCGACCGAGACCTCGCTCTGATGAATGCGTCAGAAGAAGTTTTTCCGAGTGCTGTTCGATTACTTTGCAGATGGCATATTTCGGAAAATATTGCTAAACATTATAAGGCAAGTTTTTCAAATGAAGAGTGGGGTGCTTTTCAGCATGTGTGTTCGGTACTTATTAACTCTGAAACGGAGGACATATACGCTTATAATTACGACCGACTTTATCGTAGATTGGTGTCCAACCATTCAAGTAAGTTTTCTAGTGTTATTCTTAAAAATATATGTATATTTACATAAAAATAAGTATATTTTTTTTAAATAGGAGTGCTGATGTACCTCAAAAATAACTGGTTGGACCCCTACAAAGAGAGATTTGTGTCGGCGTGGATAAATAGAAGTTATAACTTCGGTCAGCACACAACGAACCGAGTTGAGAGCCAACATTCGTTGCTGAAAAGTTACCTGAAAGCAACCAATAGCACCCTGGATAGATTTATTCCTTTCATTAATAATATCTTAGCTACCCAGGAAATTGTATAAAAGAAAGTTTTACCAAAAGCAAAATCATGCTTCTGGTGCAGCATAATCATGAAGTGATTAAATTGCTGCGAGGTAACGTTTCTATTGCGGCTTTGGATATGTTAGTCGGTGAGATTAACAGGATAAATCATCTAATTATATCCAAAGAATCATGTGGCTGCCATCTTTTTACCAGCTGTGGTCTTCCGTGTGCTTGTAAATTAAACAATTACTTTCAAACAGGTGAATGTTCTTTTATGTTTTTTATTTTTTCATGAAAACTTTTATTATATTTAATTTAATATATTATTTTATAGGTCAATGTATCCCGTTCGATGCCATTGATGTTTTTTGGAGGAAGCTAGATTTTTCACCCGCGTATATTGTACGGGAGGTTCAAGTAAATGTACATAAAGAGATGGAGATGGTGACAAAACATTTACTTGTCCAACCCGAAAATGTGAAAAGATCTTTGATTAATATTTTCAAATATTTCATTAATCCTTCAAAAATTGATAAAAAACCTCCTAAAGTCCAAACACATACACGGGGTCCTCCAAAAAAAGATAAGCAAAGAGAAACAATATTAGACCCCCCCAGACATAGTTCATATGTTCAACCGAGAGAAAATTTTGAAGGTCCGCCAACATATTCAAGTTCGGTGGTAAAGTCAAAACAAGGCCTTTGCAGCGCAGTCAATCCATGTCTTCGAAATCAAGAGCCAAAGATGGATTATCTCAACAGAGTTCCAAGTTTTCATATATCCCGGGCGACGAAGATAAAAACAATTTTTTCCTGTTTAACCGCTGGATTCCATCATTCTTTTTCCCGTATATTTCAGGTGCGGATGATGTTTTAGCGGACGGCAATTGTGGTTTTCATGCTATAGCACTCGCACTGGGATATGGTGAAAATCACTGGCGTTTTATACGTACGGAACTTATATCTGAGTTGGATGAAAACAGACATAGGTACGCTGTGATGTTTCCTGATATAAACGAAATAAGGGAATCATTAAACTGGAACGGCTTAGGTGCGGCTCCACACAAAAATTGGATGACAGTGCCACCTGCTACAATCCTTATTGCTAACAGGTTTCGAGTGGTTATAATTTTTATATCTATCGGCAACTCCGCTACTTTTTTCCCGTTCTGGTTATCTCCTCGTGATATCAGTGAACATCATATAATTTCAATTGCTTATGTTCAAGATTGCCATTTCATTAGAATTCGATTAGTGGGTGACTATCCAATGCCTGTTCCGAGCAAATATTGGCATTTGTACAAAACAGAAAACGCTAATGATTGGGAGGCTATATACGGAAGTAGAATTCAAAAATATCTTAAACTAAGGCCCATAGACCCGGTTGAACATATAGATTTAGTATAGTTTACACATTTATCAATTCTTTATTTATTCAATTCTTTATTCAATTCTTTATTGTTGTTGAATTATAAACATGTAATCTATTATTTATTCAATTATTTATTGTTGTTGAATTGTAAACATGTAATTAATTCTTTTGTTTTCCAAAGAAAAATGCAATAAGAAGATTATCGAATTTTTTTCAACCTTTGAATTTTGTTTATATGAGCTGGGCATTTGGTTAGCATAAAAGGTGTGTAGAAATATTTATGATATGAGATGCATAATATTTGTTGAGATTCAAGTATGTTTTTCAGTGCAACTTTTCCGACTGAGATTCAAGTATGTTTATATAATTACAGAGCCTGGCGTCGAATTTTCTGAAGGATTATATGTTTCTTTCTGTGGGACGAGTATGTTCAAGTACTGATTTTATTCTCCAAAAGGTTGATTTAATATTATTTATACAAACCACTTCCTCCACAAGCACAACCAATTGTAAACATATAATTAAACATTTAAACGTCATCCAAAATAACTCATAATATATAAACATAATTTTTCAATTTTTTAACCGCAAAGGTAAATAAAACAATAAAATCCTACTATCTATGTGTCATGACCACCACCAGCATCACCACCACCAGCATCCTCCTCGTCATCACCCGTAGGTCGTCTGACAAACGGAGGCAACTCCGGCCGAGGGGGAGGTCGATACCCTGGCTAGCATCGGAGGTCGTCGCCAAATTTGGCGGCAATCCCCATGGCCATGACGGTCTGTCGACCCAAAATCCGAGGCGGCGTGTCCGTCGTCTGCCTCGCAATTAGGGCGTCCGTAAACAACCCTAAGCGCGAGGCAATGACGGTGATGTACGAGCCGCAAACAATCGGGCTATCCATCTGTAAAACAATCAAATAATAGGCATAATTATGAATCGCATAATAGATAATACTTATTTATTAAGAATTAATATAAATAATTTTTTACCTTGCCCTGAATGACGCTCAAAAAATAGGCGGCCATGCAGTGACCTAGATTCACCCGTCTAGGTGAAAGCAAGGCCCTCAGAAAAAATAAGTCAAGGAGCGACACCTGCTCCATGCTCTGGTCTCTGCCGGCAATGGTGCCGGCAATGCACCAGTGTAGATACCGGTGCAAAGGATCCCTAATGGAGGTCGCCCTAATGGCGCCCTCCCACGGCTGGTCGGAAATGGTCGGCCACCATCCGACCAAAGGAGCCGCCTCCGACTGGACCTCGTCAGAATAAAAACGAGGATCCTGCGTCTCCTCGGAAAACGAAGATCAGGGTGTGGGTCCAGAAAGTCACCCTGACCCTCGGGCTCAGTTTCCGGACGTGTACGTTTGCGGGGCGGCATAATCTGCAAAAAAAAAATTAAATTCACAAGCACAACAAAAAGGGTTACGGCACGTGAAGGTGACTCACGACCCGTAACCCTCTGAATTTTCAAAGGGTTACGGCCCGTGAAAGGAAGTCACGGCCCGTAACCCTTTGAAAATTCAAACGGTTACGGCCCGTGACACCTGTTCACGGCCCGTAACCCCCCAATATTTCAGATTTTTCAGATTTTTGAAATAAAATTTTAATATATTTAAACGATAAATACACAAAAATAAAATACGAATTTGCATACGTACCGTAGTAAGGAGTCGGCGGTATGAAAATGATGAAAATACGGAGGTCGTGACAGAGTAAATCGTATGTGTGTTTAGGGGGCGTAAATGAACAAATGGGCCGTGAGGTCCTATATATTATCCGGCCTCACGGTCGTGACGGTCCTCACGGCCCGTTACATATTTGCCACACGGCCCGTAACAACCCTCACGGCCCTTGAGACTTTGTAATTTTTAAAAATCAACCATTGACACTACACGGCCCGTATGGTGACAATGAAACGGCCCGTAAAGTCCCTCACGGGCCGTATAACAATTTTTTAAGTCTATAAATTCAACCACTTCACACAATCAATTCACACAAATTTACTCAATACCCAAACGATGAGTGCTACAAGTGATCAAAATCCGTGGACGGATGAAGAGGAGGTCAATTTAGTAAGATCTTGTATCGAAAATTCAGGTACTATCCCACCAAATTCAATATTTTGGAACCGTGTTTCAACTCGTTTTCATCAAATTCTCGAACGTGAAGAATATCGCACCACTCGTGAACTTAGCAACAAGTGGTTTGACTTGAGAAGGAAGGTCACGACATTTCACCAGCTCCACAAAGACGTTTACAAAAATCGAAATACGTTATGGAATGATACGGATATTATGACAAGAACTCAAGAAAGATATCGGGAGCATTTTGGAATTTCTTTTAACCATTTTGCGGCTTGGATCTTTTATAAAGATCAAGAAGATTAAAAATTATGTGTTTTATTATTGTGTGATAATAACGGCTTATCGTTTTTAATAAAGTGTAGTAATAAACATTTATGTTTTAATAAAATATTTCATTACTGTTCTACATTATACGTCTAGAATACAATTCGTCTGCCATAAATCTTCAGAATCTAAAGCAAGCATCCTGTAAGCTAACCTCTTGCCACTCTAAAGATCTATTTTGAACCAACCTACGCAATAACATACAAATTACAACTCCCGAATCTCGACCAATATGACCGGCGTTAGGAGGCCAAACGGTTTCACCGGATACGACCAGTTCTTCGATTTGTTCTTGTCCGGAGTGCTGCCAATATTGTATATGTGACAGAAAATGTAAAAAGTACGATTCGAATTGTACGGAAATCGTTCGGGCATTACGATGAATGCACCATGAATCATCACACGTATTTGGTCGGCATTCGTATGGAGAATATATACGAACTTGTAGTGAGTCCATAGAAATCTTAAAAAGATACCAATTTTCTTCGTCATCAGTCATTGGTACGTAAACCTACAAAACAATTTAATTCACGGTTATAAATTCATGATTTTTATTGTAAAACATGAAAACAGTATTACCGTATCAACTTTCCATAACGCGGGATATAGACAGTCACTCCGTCGCCATATTCGTTACCATTAACGGACCCCGAGTATATTAAGTTAAACCACTCAAATGGGAGAATCGCCCAACGATCACTACCCGACAACTCTTCTGCTCTACGTATTTCTTCGTATCTCCATATTGTGAGTCTATTTGTCCACGCCCGAACATGCTATAAAATAACAACTTTTTTAATTGTTAGAATTTTAAAATAAAATAAAATATACAAAAAAAACTTTAAATCATACCTCTGTACCTAAAGACACGTTTCCGAGTAATTCACGTCAAAATTGTAACTGAATATCAGAATTACCCATGTAATACACTCTACATGTTTGGGAATCACCGTTACGTATAAAGTGAATAACATTCTGAGACCAGTTCCTCCCGTTCTGCCAATTATGGTTATCTATTGGATCAGGAATACTTTCCACAATATCTCGTGAGTTTGAAGAGGACTCATTTTGACGTCTTCTATTACCTCCACGAGAAGACATTTTAACTGTTTCGTTTCTCACTAACCGTATATAACAAGTAATATATATAACGGTTTATATAGAATCTTAAATCAAATCAAGGAATAATACGTCGCGTCACATAATTATAAAATTTAAAAGTGCACGCAAATCGAGGAAAGTAAATTCTCAGAAGGACAACTACGGCCCGTGACGGGCCTCACGGGCCGTTACGGAGATTGTTAACGGGCCGTGGGTGTGGACATTTACGGGCCGTTTGTTCCTACACGGGCCGTGAGTAGATGTAGTTGTGAAAATTAAATTTCGAACACCTCACGGCCCGTGAGGCCCTTCACGGGCCGTGAAAAAAGTCAAAGGGCGTCCGGGTATCACCTGACAGGACGTTGGATTAGCTGGGCCCTTTCTTAAATCTACGCCATTTTTTCATGACAGAATTCGGCCATCATCACTTTAAAAGAGATGCATGCTAAATCATATGATTTCAGACAAATTTTATCTTTAAATATATAAAAATAATTTTTAATTTTAATATTTGTTATAATTTTTAAATATTTATTATATTTTATTTTATCAATAGCTAATAACATCTATAAAATAAAATATTCATAAAAATAATAATTTTGATATGTTTTATTTATTCTATCCATATATTACATGATCTCTAATCTAGTTATTAAATAATAAAAAGAACTAGTGAATGTGGTCAAATATGAATGGTCCCTAAAACTATAACAACTAAAGCATGCATTTATATCATAGGATCATATGAAAATCAAACATTACCTTAAAAAATTATTCTAATAATCTAAATATATAGACCGATTCTGTAGAGTTTTTTCCTAAAATAATGTATATGAAAAAATTATTTACTAAAATGGTATAGTTATAAAATTATTTATCAAATAGTACAGTATATAGACCGATTCTGTAGAGTTTTTTCCTAAAATAATGTATATGAAAAAATTATTTACTAAAATGGTATAGTTATAAAATTATTTATCAAATAGTAAAGTATTGAAATTTTATTGATTCTCTCTCTTATTTTTATTGGCTACTTTACTAGAGGTTTTTTTAATGTTTTTAACTTGATTGAAAAAATAATTTACTAAAATAGTGTAGTTATAAGTTTATTTTAAAATCTTTAATAAATGATTTTTTAAAAGAATTAATCTTTATATATAAGCAATATAGGTAGTGTGGTAACTAATTTTACAATTTTTTGGTAAAGTTTGTTTTTTAAATTTGTGGCAACTCGATTCTAGATATCGGAACATATATAAAAAAGATCGTGTCGCACATGTATATCCGGAAACTAAAGCAAAAAGTTATCGCTGTAGAAAGTAAGCATTAAAATCCAAAAGTTTATTTTAAAATATTAAAAATATATCATATTTCACCCGACTTGGTTGGCGCAGCGGTAAAAAGCTGTTCCTAAGGGACCGAAGGTCTCAGGTTCGATCCGTGGAAACGGCCTCCCCACAAAATGTGGGGGAAAGACCGCGTACATCTTCCCTTAAATGGGACGGACCCTCCCTGTACCCTGCGAAAACGCGGGAGCTCTTTGCAGCACCAGGTACGCCCTTTGGTTTTGAGTAAAGTTTGTTTTGAATAAAACTTGTAATAGAACGTACAAATAAATACCATGTCATAACGGTATATGCGAAACATAGAAGAACATTATATTTTAAAACTTATAAATTGAAAACAAAATATGTATTAAAATGATTATAGATAATAAAGTAAAAATATACTAAAGTAATTAAAAAAACTAGTTATTTAACTCGACGCGCGTTGCGGCGGCGGTGAGTGTACGTGTCATTATCAAGTATAAAATATAATCAACTCAACTTCTTTCCGCACTAAATTTACGTAAAACATGGAGTAAAACGAGTTTGTACCATCGAATGAAAACATATTTTATTTAATTCTATTATATTTCAAACACAATTTACGTTAAAATGTACATAAAAATAAGCAAGTGCGGTGAAGCCATAGGCGACATGATAAAGCATAGATTACATTCGCTCTAATACATTTCCTAGCAAAATTTACATCAAAACATAGAGTAACTCGAATTTATACCAACGAAATAAAATTATAATATTTGTCCCAACTCGTTCCAAAGAAAATCGCTATAGCCTACGACGTCAAAAATTTATTCGATTTTTAATAATACAACTCCGTTTTCAAAAAGTATTTATCTTGGAGCGTTGACCACAAAAACTAAAGACAACACACATTCCTTTTTTAAAAAAGTTAACAATTAAAGTTTTCACAAAACAAAAATTATCGGAAAACTAAACGGGTTAAAAGTATATATTACATAAGGTTTAAGTTATTGTTGTAGTATAAGCCATCACCAATAATCGTAAAGTAGGCTAAATATAATAAATCAAAGTTTAATTGAAAAGATAAAAATTGTTCTTATTAATACGGATAAAAAGACATAATATATAATAAAATAATAAAATAATAAAACATAAATGAAGAATTAATCAAGGATGGTAAGTAAACTTGCAGAAAAAAGACAGTTCAAAATAAAAAGGTAAACCACGGGAGTCGAACCCGCATCTCCGGTAGAAAAGAACATAGAGTTAATCATCACACTCGTGGAGTCATTTGCTCATATGTTGCAACATCTAATACTTATCTTATAAAAAAATCCCTCACCAACATAACAGATTAATAGTAATAGAAATACATGTTAGTAAACATGTTTACCATAGTTTGTACTTGAATAAGATTTGAACAATAATCAAATGAAATTCACCTCTCTCTAAAAACAAAAAAAAGACCGGAAAAATAAGTTATTTGGGTGGGAAAATTATTGTCTACCATTGAGCAAAAATAAGTCTTAATTTATTAATTTGTTTGTTTATAAACGTAGTTAAACAACAACAAAAAAAACTCAAAAAATATTGAATAGTAGTTAATACACAACCTACATCGCTTATATGTAATGATTAAACATCTAAAGAAATTTTTTTAATATTTTAACATAAATTAAAAAATATTTCAAGAAAACTAGAAAACGTCCTATTTAATAAACATTTCTAAAAATAAAGATATAAAGATATTATCCTTAGTAGAATTAAAAAAACATTAAAGAAAATCTATAGTAAAGTAGACAATGAATATGAGATAATTAATAAAGTTTTAAAACTACACTATTTTAATAAATAGTTTTCTAACTATACCATTTTGTTAAATAATTTTTCCACCTACACTATTTTTTTATTAAAAAGCCCCGTTTTTGTAACTACTATCTATGCATGATCAACTATAGACAACTTATATGCACTATACTTAATCAAATGCATTATAAATTTATAATTCGATACGTTATAACTTATGAGTTCTATGAAGCCAAACCATCGTTACATTTACTTATAATTAACCTATTATAACTTTTTAGATTATTAGCTTCATTGGTTAATACATTAAAAATTACCATTAGCTTCATCAATTTATCCATATTGGTAGATTAGTAAGTTTGAAAACATAATTACATCTCACGCTTCAAAATATAATTTTACTCAATAAAACGTTGCCATTCATTACTGTTCATCTCCTCAATGCAAGTATAATATGGCTATTCCGTGATCAAATTGAAAGATAAAAAGTTTTAAGTATAAGAAAATCATCTTGAAAAAAATCATGAATCAGATAAATAAAACTAAATTGTAATTAGATCTGAACTAAAGCATGACTTTTGAATTTAGAATATCTTAAAGCTTCACTCTTCACTTTGATATTCTATCTTCCTAAAGGCCAATAACGAATTAAACTTAGTTTATCTATTAGGGTTGACCTGAGTTATGCACTTATAAATCTCTAGCTACATCTAATATGCCTAGATTAATTGGGCGTGGGGTACTTGATGCAAAAAAGTGTCACAAGGCTATGTGGCTAGTCATAACTTGGTTGTGTACTGTAATATTTTGTTCTCTTTAACCACTCAAAGTTACACGAATATATACTCAAGATGATATGCTTGTGTACTTTTGTTATTCATAATTTCTAATATAAATTATGCCTTTCACACGCCTATGTATCTTTAATGAAATCTAAACATGTGATTTATTTGTATGACAAAAATCCAAGATACATGTCTATAGGTTACATTTTGACACATAGATGTATATGGTTACATTTTCACGCACCTTTGTGCCTTCACTGAATTCTACAAGTGTCATAAACTTTAATAAAATTTGCTTTGGAGTAAACTTTGATGGTTTTTATTAAAAATAAAATTGCTTATTTTGTTTCATTGAATATACTACAATCATAAAGGTACAATTCATCTTACCACCTATTGAGCCGTTTAATGACATCCACCACTACCTTGTTAACGTTATATTAATGTGATGTGGGCTTAACATTAAAATCGCCCAACAAATCTAACAAACATTCGAAAACATACATCTTATTACTTGAGATTCGAAAGTTACCTACGAGTATAAGTTTGAGCTTTAGATATAATACTTGAAAAGTGTACAACTTGAGCTTAATGTCACGATCCCCTTAAATACAAGTCATTTTTTCCGTCTTCCGGAAGTTTCCGGACACATATAAATACATTTAGAGCTGCCCGGAAGTATCCGGAACCGCCCGCACGATTCTGGACCAACATAGCAGCGGTTAAGCAATCAGGAACAACCCCTAAAATGGTCAAGAATAGCCTGGAATTATCAAGCCTTAGAGCTGCCAAGAAGGCTCTAGAAAAGCCTTGAATAATACGTAGAAATATCATAGATATTTGCCATAGAAATATGTAGATATTACCTTGTAAATATCTAATATATATAGTTGTTAGAAATATCTAGATCATGAAAGATCTAGATCCACGCACAAGTATAAACAGGTGATGTTAGGATCATTTGTAATCACCCAAAAACTCATACAAGTCTTGTGTAAACACACTTGTAAACCACTCTTGTACTAACCTTGTAAGCAATACAAAGCAATTTTATTACGAACTTGCAATCGCTTCCGCATCGTAACCTAAATTGTTACATCGTTTGGGTCACAAAGGCTGAACTTAGAACAAGTCTAAGTGCCGCACGAGAGTCGAAGAAATCACTCCGTGACAAGTGATATCAGAGCAACGTCGATCGCTAGGGATGGCAACCGAAGCAAGCAAACTTGCAGCTGTTGAAGATAAAAGGGGACGAGATGAATCACAGAAGGGATCAAAGAAGGAACGAGGTACATCCAAGGACCGTACTATCACACCCTCAAATTTCCACAAATGGGGTATTACCGTTAGGCGTGTGACTTCCAGGATCTCAGCCACTAGTTACACCAAACGACACGTTAATTGTAAAACATAATTCATTTTTGAAGTTTAATATTACCAAAGACCAAGTTTTTAAAGTAAACATAACAGAAGTTGCGGAAGCATAGTAAATCTTAATTGTTTAAATGGCGCAACACGCGCAAACCGAATAAATGAAAGTTACTGAAAAATATTAAATAAGCCACGTGAGATAATAAATGCATGAGTGAATGCTCCTAATCGTGTGCGTCTTGTGAACCTGAAAGAAATATGCTAAAGTGTCAACACAAGGTTGGTGAGTTCACAGGTTTTGATAAACAGAACATAAAGTAAACCGATACAGTAAACAAAGTAATATCAGTAGGTAGCTAGTCTACTAAACCAGTTACTCAGTGTATGAAGTTCGAAACCGAAGCTGACAATCGAAACTGAACGCCTCGGCTGTGAATACCAGGTCACAGCAACAGAACTTAGGTCAATTAAACACCCATTTGACGAACGTTGTGCTAGCGCGACTAGCCCGGGTGGGGTTTGTCAAACCCAGTAGATCTACTCAGAATTGCCTCGCTATACTACATACATTAACGGTTCGAGAGTGAGGACTTAAGTGGTATCACACTAGTAAACAGGTGATATTACAATAATACTGATCAACGAAAATGAAATTGTTTCCACGTTTCTACTTGCGTAGTAACGGACCGAATGAAATTGTTTCCACGTTTCTACTTGCGTAGTAACGGACCGAAGGGCAAAGTATACGAACATAGTATCATGTATATGCAGTATCACAACCATCCAATATAATGTAACGTTTATGAAAACAGCATGTTTCTCTCTCCCAAAAATAGTATAAAGTAAAAGTGGGACTGTAAACTCACCTTGGATCGATGTAATGTATATGAACAGGAACTTCAAAGAATTGGGCAATGCACGATCAAACACGTTCAATACCTATTATTGTTTGTAATGGAGTCTTTCATATAATACGAATATATTTGGTAAGGTTTGGGTCGATTCGATTTAACACGTGGCACACACACAATTAGATGTATATATATGTTACAATATTTTTATAGATTTGTATTAATAAATAATTATCAATAAGCATTAAGTTTTACCAAATAATTATTTGCATTTTGATTTCACTAAAAGGGTTTCATATATGTATTCAAATATTTTTAGAATTAAATAGTTTAATTATATAATTTATAATTATCCAAGAATATTTACAAATAAGGATAATCACATTTATAGTATTTTGATTAATAATAAGGTAGTAATATATTTACAAGAAATAACCCACAATTTCATTTGTAAATAATTTGTGAATTTATAAAATATATTAATCTATATTTAAATATAATGTTTATTTTATAGAAATAAGTATTTATAATATTTATAAATAATTTATGTATAATTTCTATGATTATTGCATAGTTATACACGATTTAGAATTTATTTTACAAAAATAAGTATTTTTAATACTTTTAAATAATATTTTATAAAATTTTATTAAAGTTTTTAAATAAAATAAATTTACAGGAAACTGTTTTGTAAGATTTAAAATAAGAGAAACTTATAAAATTTATTTTTATAATTTTTAGGAATTTTTTCATATTTTTAAAGTATTTTAAAAAGCTTAAAAAAAATAAAACAAATAAAACGAGGCTGCCCGGGGTCGAACCCGGGTCCTCTCCCTGCATACACACACACCGAACCAGTGAACCAAGGCACAAGGCCGCGATAGGAATCTGTTTCCAATTCTTTTAAACACACCTTTAAACCAATCCCAATTTCCCAAGAACCCTAGAATGAAACCGATTCAATTGAAGATCAATTCGATGTTAATAACCAGATTAAGGTTAGGGCTTTTAATCCCCATGATAAACCGAACATATAGGTGTGTTTAATTACCTGATTAGAAGTTAAATTGATGATGAACACTACGAAGAACAGTCGCGGCTTTGCCAGAATCTGTTGGAGTGGAATTTGTTGATGATAATCGAATTAACTTTGTAGGAAGTTTCTAATGGCTTTAAATATAAAAAGCCCTCTGTTAATTTCAGGGAATAGAACTCAGAAGGTGGGTATCGACTATGTTGCAGGTCGCGGTCGAAGGTGGTGATCAATGGAGGTGTTTAAGCTCGTTTCAGAGGCAATTGAAAGTTGCATTCGATTAGTAACTGATATATGGCATTATATACACGATTATTCCGATTAGTTTATAGCATAGTGCGTGATTTTGGTGGACGGTCGGCCGAGATAGTGGGTGTTCGAATTTTAGTGGTAATTGCACTGCCACTTTTTAAATTGGATATTGGTCCATGTTCGATTCATCCACCGGAGCGTGTCGGGCACTTTATTTAGGTAAAAACCGCGTCCGTTTGAGTGTTGAAGGGTCGCCGGAGTTGGCCGGAGGGTGGCCGGACGGCGAGGAGGGGTCGACGGGGAGGGGGGTTGGTTTTAAACAATTTACAGAATGGTCCCTGTACTTTTAAATCTTATTATTTCATGTGTTAACCTTTTTAAAACAAGTTTCAACATTTACAAAACTATCCCCTGGACTTATTAAATTAAGTTTAATAATTTTTATAAATTATTTTTATTAATATTATTATTATTATTATTATTGTTTTCATTATTTTATTATTATATTATTATTATTATTATTATTATTATTATTATTAATCTTACTAAATGGATTAATTCGCGATAGTATTAACCGAAAAAAAAAAAATTCGGGTTGTCACATTATCCCCATGTTGAAGAAATTTTCGTCCCGAAAATTAGAACACACGCGTTAACGAACTACTAGCAAGCAAGCTGGTCAGTGAGTAAGCTGATTAGTTATCTAGGACATAGGCAAGATAGGGTTTCGGGAGTTTCTGAACAAACCGTAAGGTTTCGTGAGAGCTATTTCTATGGCATGTTCAGGGTTCAAGTCAGTAGGTACTATTCCTAACCTGTTGGATACCTACTTCTAATTGGCATAAAAATCAAAAGAGAAGACATAGTGACTATCTACAAGGAGTCTACCGGATACTGTAGTAGGGTCATTAAGGGTTTACCTGAGCCTATGATAAACACTCTGCCTTTGGCACCACCGTTGTCATTCCCATTTCCGTTCCTGTTGCCATTTCCATTGTTCTTTTGTAGTTTTGGGCAATACCTTTTGATGTGCCCAGTCTGACCACACTCATAGCAGCCTCTTTGTTCCCCCCGTTGAGCTGGTTGCTTGTCTGATAAATTCACACGACAATTCTTAGCAGAATGACCAAACTTGCCACATCTCTCACAGTTGTTCTTGTTACACAACCCAATATGGTGGTAGTTGCATTCTTCACACTTAGGTAATGTTCCATTGTAGCCACTACCATGCTGTGAAGATGTAGAAATTTGGTTGTCGAACTTCCGATGCTGGTGGGAAGTGTTCTGCTTGTTATGTGAGCCAGACTCCCACTTTCTTTTGTTATGGCCGTCGGTAGTGGTAGAGGTAAAACCACGTGGAGGTAGTTTACCTTGTGCGACAGCCTGATCAGTCAACTTGTGGGCCAGTTGAACAGCTTCCTGAATGGTAGCTGGTCTAGCAGTGGTGACCATGCTCTGGATTTCAGGTACCAGTCCGTCAATGTATCTTTCAACCCGTTTGTAAGCCGGGTTAATCATAGTAGGGCACAGAGTAGCCAACTCGTGGGAACGAGTTGTGTAAGCTTCAATTTCAGAACCTACCATCTTCAGGTTCCAAAATTCAGTTTCCAGCTTTTGTATTTCATCTCGTGAACAGTACTCCTCTTTTAGCAGATTTTTGAACTCTACCCATGTTGTGGCGTTTGCAGCTTCAACGCCCAGCATCTGAACTTGTGTGTTCCACCAGCTTAGAGTAACACCATCTAGTGTGCCAGCAACATATTTTACCCTATTCCCAGCAGGGCAGTTGCAGATTTCGAACACTGATTCTAGCTTTTCGAACCAACGGAGCAGTCCCACCGCTCCCTTGGTTCCATTGAACGGATTAGGCTTGCAGTCCATAAAGGACTTGTAGGTGCAAGTCGGTTGACCAATAGGGTTCTGCTGTGGAGGGGGTTGGTTTGTCAACGCTGCGGTGATACTATGATTGACTATCGCTGCCAATTCTGCAGGCGTCATAGAGATGTTACCTCTTCCACGTCCCCGTCCTCTTCCAGACATTCTTTACATTACCAAATATCAAAAGCTATCAGTCATATGAAAATAGACCTTTTGTCTTGCAATGAAAAGGAAGAGAAATTCAAGTTTTAAAGAAATAGTCAAGGTAGAGAATCAGTCCGAATCTGAGGGATTAACACAAATTTCATGGTTTGAATTTCGTCCAAATTCAAGGTAAGTGTGAGCATTCCTACAAGTAGAACTGATAAATAGTTTCCACATCAGTGGTTATGTTCTATGAGAACTGAGGCTTTCTTGCTCAACGTGTAGGAATGATGACTTATACTGACTATAATGTTACCACCCGACCAAATTCACCGGACTTAGCATGCACGACAAATTACAATTACGTGTGCACCCGTAATGGTAATTTGCTTTGCATGATCACCCCGGTTCCTCCTATCAGGTTAACATATCTTGTCAAGTACAGTGGTCATCAATGATAGAAGTACCAAGTATGTATGTATTATATCGGGGTTGTTTAATCAAAGTATACGAAAGGATCAATAAAGTTTTGGGTATCATTGACACGCCAAGGTAATTTGACCCATTTGCCTTAGAGACCTGTGTATTGACCATAGTTTATCACTCATCCCAGAAATCCCCAGGTAAGCATACCAGGTCTCGCAATGAGATATATGCGATATGCTTGCCTTAGCCCGAGGGCCTTTTGCCAGGAAATCCAGAATACATGTGTCTATGTGTCACACAAATCACGAAGAACATTTAGGCGATGTCAAATGCACACAAACTCTCCCGTGACTCACAGCAACTTGGAGCCACCATCCCGGTAGCCATATGCTCACAGGGATATGTTAAAGCAAAAGTTTTCCGGTTACTCGTAAGTAATCCTTCCCGTGACTCACCGCAACTCGGAGTCACCCTCCCTGTAGACGAACACTTACAGGAAGACACCAAAGCAAACAGTTCTCAAGCAGATAAAAAAAACCAGTAAGGCATGCAAACAAAACCGGCTAACAAAACTAAACGTGTCTATATGCGTGTAACTAAGGCAACGGCTATAGTCTAAATGCAATGCAAATGAGATGCAATGTCAATTTAGTTCGCTATAACCAATGGCTCTGATACCAATCTATCACACCCTCAAATTTCCACAAACGGGGTATTACCGTTAGGCGTGTGACTTCCAGGATCTCAGCCACTAGTTACACCAAACGACACGTTAATTGTAAAACATAATTCATTTTTGAAGTTTAATATTACCAAAGACCAAGTTTTTAAAGTAAACATAACAGAAGTTGCGGAAGCATAGTAAATCTTAATTGTTTAAATGGCGTAACACGCGCAAACCGAATAAATGAAAGTTACTGAAAAATATTAAATAAGCCACGTGAGATAATAAATGCATGAGTGAATGCTCCTAATCGTGCGCGTCTTGTGAACCTGAAAGAAATATGCTAAAGTGTCAACACAAGGTTGGTGAGTTCACAGGTTTTGATAAACAGAACATAAAGTAAACCGATACAGTAAACAAAGTAATATCAGTAGGTAGCTAGTCTACTAAACCAGTTACTCAGTGTATGAAGTTCGAAACCGAAGCTGACAATCGAAACTGAACGCCTCGGCTGTGAATACCAGGTCACAGCAACAGAACTTAGGTCAATTAAACACCCGTTTGACGAACGTTGTGCTAGAGCGACTAGCCCGGGTGGGGTTTGTCAAACCCAGTAGATCTACTCAGAATTGCCTCGCTATACTACATACATTAACGGTTCGAGAGTGAGGACTTAAGTGGTATCACACTAGTAAACAGGTGATATTACAATAATACTGATCAATGAAAATGAAATTGTTTCCACGTTTCTACTTGCGTAGTAACGGACCGAATGAAATTGTTTCCACGTTTCTACTTGCGTAGTAACGGACCGAAGGGCAAAGTATACGAACATAGTATCATGTATATGCAGTATCACAACCATCCAATATAATGTAACGTTTATGAAAACAGCATGTTTCTCTCTCCCAAAAATAGTATAAAGTAAAAGTGGGGCTGTAAACTCACCTTGGATCGATGTAATGTATATGAACAGGAACTTCAAAGAATTGGGTAATGCACGATCAAACACGTTCAATACCTATTATTGTTTGTAATGGAGTCTTTCATATAATACGAATATATTTGGTAAGGTTTGGGTCGATTCGATTTAACACGTGGCACACACACAATTAGATGTATATATATGTTACAATATTTTTATAGATTTGTATTAATAAATAATTATCAATAAGCATTAAGTTTTACCAAATAATTATTTGTATTTTGATTTCACTAAAAGGGTTTCATATATGTATTCAAATATTTTTAGAATTAAATAGTTTAATTATATAATTTATAATTATCCAAGAATATTTACAAATAAGGATCATCACATTTATAGTATTTTGATTAATAATAAGGTATTAATATATTTTACAAGAAATAACCCACAATTTCATTTATAAATAATTTGTGAATTTATAAAATATATTAATCTATATTTAAATATAATGTTTATTTTATAGAAATAAGTATTTATAATATTTATAAATAATTTATGTATAATTTCTATGATTATTGCATAGTTATACACGATTTAGAATTTATTTTACAAAAATAAGTATTTTTAATACTTTTAAATAATATTTTATAAAATTTTATTAAAGTTTTTAAATAAAATAAATTTACAGAAAACTGTTTTGTAAGATTTAAAATAAGGGAAACTTATAAAATTTATTTTTATAATTTTTAGGAATTTTTTCATATTTTTAAAGTATTTTAAAAAGCTTAAAAAAAATAAAACAAATAAAACGAGGCTGCCCGGGGTCGAACCCGGGTCCTCTCCCTGCATACACACACACCGAACCAGTGAACCAAGGCACAAGGCCGCGATAGGAATCTGTTTCCAATTCTTTTAAACACACCTTTAAACCAATCCCAATTTCCCAAGAACCCTAGAATGAAACCGATTCAATTGAAGATCAATTCGATGTTAATAACCAGATTAAGGTTAGGGCTTTTAATCCCCATGATAAACCGAACATATAGGTGTGTTTAATTACCTGATTAGAAGTTAAATTGATGATGAACACTACGAAGAACAGTCGCGGCTTTGCCAGAATCTGTTGGAGTGGAATTTGTTGATGATAATCGAATTAACTTTGTAGGAAGTTTCTAATGGCTTTAAATATAAAAAGCCCTCTGTTAATTTCAGGGAATAGAACTCAGAAGGTGGGTATCGACTATGTTGCAGGTCGCGGTCGAAGGTGGTGATCAATGGAGGTGTTTAAGCTCGTTTCAGAGGCAATTGAAAGTTGCATTCGATTAGTAACTGATATATGGCATTATATACACGATTATTCCGATTAGTTTATAGCATAGTGCGTGATTTTGGTGGACGGTCGGCCGAGATAGTGGGTGTTCGAATTTTAGTGGTAATTGCACTGCCACTTTTTAAATTGGATATTGGTCCATGTTCGATTCATCCACTGGAGCGTGTCGGGCACTTTATTTAGGTAAAAACCGCGTCCGTTTGAGTGTTGAAGGGTCGCCGGAGTTGGCCGGAGGGTGGCCGGACGGCGAGGAGGGGTCGACGGGGAGGGGGGTTGGTTTTAAACAATTTACAGAATGGTCCCTGTACTTTTAAATCTTATTATTTCATGTGTTAACCTTTTTAAAACAAGTTTCAACATTTACAAAACTATCCCCTGGACTTATTAAATTAAGTTTAATAATTTTTATAAATTATTTTTATTAATATTATTATTATTATTATTATTGTTTTCATTATTTTATTATTATTATTATTATTATTATTATTATTATTATTATTATTATTAATCTTACTAAATGGATTAATTCGCGATAGTATTAACCGAAAAAAAAAAATTCGGGTTGTCACATTATCCCCATGTTGAAGAAATTTTCGTCCCGAAAATTAGAACACACGCGTTAACGAACTACTAGCAAGCAAGCTGGTCAGTGAGTAAGCTGATTAGTTATCTAGGACATAGGCAAGATAGGGTTTCGGGAGTTTCTGAACAAACCGTAAGGTTTCGTGAGAGCTATTTCTATGGCATGTTCAGGGTTCAAGTCAGTAGGTACTATTCCTAACCTGTTGGATACCTACTTCTAATTGGCATAAAAATCAAAAGAGAAGACATAGTGACTATCTACAAGGAGTCTACCGGATACTGTAGTAGGGTCATTAAGGGTTTACCTGAGCCTATGATAAACACTCTGCCTTTGGCACCACCGTTGTCATTCCCATTTCCGTTCCTGTTGCCATTTCCATTGTTCTTTTGTAGTTTTGGGCAATACCTTTTGATGTGCCCAGTCTGACCACACTCATAGCAGCCTCTTTGTTCCCCCCGTTGAGCTGGTTGCTTGTCTGATAAATTCACACGACAATTCTTAGCAGAATGACCAAACTTGCCACATCTCTCACAGTTGTTCTTGTTACACAACCCAATATGGTGGTAGTTGCATTCTTCACACTTAGGTAATGTTCCATTGTAGCCACTACCATGCTGTGAAGATGTAGAAATTTGGTTGTCGAACTTCCGATGCTGGTGGGAAGTGTTCTGCTTGTTATGTGAGCCAGACTCCCACTTTCTTTTGTTATGGCCGTCGGTAGTGGTAGTGGTAAAACCACGTGGAGGTAGTTTACCTTGTGCGACAGCCTGATCAGTCAACTTGTGGGCCAGTTGAACAGCTTCCTGAATGGTAGCTGGTCTAGCAGTGGTGACCATGCTCTGGATTTCAGGTACCAGTCCGTCAATGTATCTTTCAACCCGTTTGTAAGCCGGGTTAATCATAGTAGGGCACAGAGTAGCCAACTCGTGGGAACGAGTTGTGTAAGCTTCAATTTCAGAACCTACCATCTTCAGGTTCCAAAATTCAGTTTCCAGCTTTTGTATTTCATCTCGTGAACAGTACTCCTCTTTTAGCAGATTTTTGAACTCTACCCATGTTGTGGCGTTTGCAGCTTCAACGCCCAGCATCTGAACTTGTGTGTTCCACCAGCTTAGAGCAACACCATCTAGTGTGCCAGCAACATATTTTACCCTATTCCCAGCAGGGCAGTTGCAGATTTCGAACACTGATTCTAGCTTTTCGAACCAACGGAGCAGTCCCACCGCTCCCTCGGTTCCATTGAACGGATTAGGCTTGCAGTCCATAAAGGACTTGTAGGTGCAAGTCGGTTGACCAATAGGGTTCTGCTGTGGAGGGGGTTGGTTTGTCAACGCTGCGGTGATACTATGATTGACTATCGCTGCCAATTCTGCAGGCGTCATAGAGATGTTACCTCTTCCACGTCCCCGTCCTCTTCCAGACATTCTTTACATTACCAAATATCAAAAGCTATCAGTCATATGAAAATAGACCTTTTGTCTTGCAATGAAAAGGAAGAGAAATTCAAGTTTTAAAGAAATAGTCAAGGTAGAGAATCAGTCCGAATCTGAGGGATTAACACAAATTTCATGGTTTGAATTTCGTCCAAATTCAAGGTAAGTGTGAGCATTCCTACAAGTAGAACTGATAAATAGTTTCCACATCAGTGGTTATGTTCTATGAGAACTGAGGCTTTCTTGCTCAACGTGTAGGAATGATGACTTATACTGACTATAATGTTACCACCCGACCAAATTCACCGGACTTAGCATGCACGACAAATTACAATTACGTGTGCACCCGTAATGGTAATTTGCTTTGCATGATCACCCCGGTTCCTCCTATCAGGTTAACATATCTTGTCAAGTACAGTGGTCATCAATGATAGAAGTACCAAGTATGTATGTATTATATCGGGGTTGTTTAATCAAAGTATACGAAAGGATCAATAAAGTTTTGGGTATCATTGACACGCCAAGGTAATTTGACCCATTTGCCTTAGAGACCTGTGTATTGACCATAGTTTATCACTCATCCCAGAAATCCCCAGGTAAGCATACCAGGTCTCGCAATGAGATATATGCGATATGCTTGCCTTAGCCCGAGGGCCTTTTGCCAGGAAATCCAGAATACATGTGTCTATGTGTCACACAAATCACGAAGAACATTTAGGCGATGTCAAATGCACACAAACTCTCCCGTGACTCACAGCAACTTGGAGCCACCATCCCGGTAGCCATATGCTCACAGGGATATGTTAAAGCAAAAGTTTTCCGGTTACTCGTAAGTAATCCTTCCCGTGACTCACCGCAACTCGGAGTCACCCTCCCTGTAGACGAACACTTACAGGAAGACACCAAAGCAAACAGTTCTCAAGCAGATAAAAAAAACCAGTAAGGCATGCAAACAAAACCAGCTAACAAAACTAAACGTGTTTATATGCGTGTAACTAAGGCAACGGCTATAGTCTAAATGCAATGCAAATGAGATGCAATGTCAATTTAGTTCGCTATAACCAATGGCTCTGATACCAATCTATCACACCCTCAAATTTCCACAAACGGGGTATTACCGTTAGGCGTGTGACTTCCAGGATCTCAGCCACTAGTTACACCAAACGACACGTTAATTGTAAAACATAATTCATTTTTGAAGTTTAATATTACCAAAGACCAAGTTTTTAAAGTAAACATAACAGAAGTTGCGGAAGCATAGTAAATCTTAATTGTTTAAATGGCGTAACACGCGCAAACCGAATAAATGAAAGTTACTGAAAAATATTAAATAAGCCACGTGAGATAATAAATGCATGAGTGAATGCTCCTAATCGTGCGCGTCTTGTGAACCTGAAAGAAATATGCTAAAGTGTCAACACAAGGTTGGTGAGTTCACAGGTTTTGATAAACAGAACATAAAGTAAACCGATACAGTAAACAAAGTAATATCAGTAGGTAGCTAGTCTACTAAACCAGTTACTCAGTGTATGAAGTTCGAAACCGAAGCTGACAATCGAAACTGAACGCCTCGGCTGTGAATACCAGGTCACAGCAACAGAACTTAGGTCAATTAAACACCCGTTTGACGAACGTTGTGCTAGAGCGACTAGCCCGGGTGGGGTTTGTCAAACCCAGTAGATCTACTCAGAATTGCCTCGCTATACTACATACATTAACAGTTCGAGAGTGAGGACTTAAGTGGTATCACACTAGTAAACAGGTGATATTACAATAATACTGATCAATGAAAATGAAATTGTTTCCACGTTTCTACTTGCGTAGTAACGGACCGAATGAAATTGTTTCCACGTTTCTACTTGCGTAGTAACGGACCGAAGGGCAAAGTATACGAACATAGTATCATGTATATGCAGTATCACAACCATCCAATATAATGTAACGTTTATGAAAACAGCATGTTTCTCTCTCCCAAAAATAGTATAAAGTAAAAGTGGGGCTGTAAACTCACCTTGGATCGATGTAATGTATATGAACAGGAACTTCAAAGAATTGGGTAATGCACGATCAAACACGTTCAATACCTATTATTGTTTGTAATGGAGTCTTTCATATAATACGAATATATTTGGTAAGGTTTGGGTCGATTCGATTTAACACGTGGCACACACACAATTAGATGTATATATATGTTACAATATTTTTATAGATTTGTATTAATAAATAATTATCAATAAGCATTAAGTTTTACCAAATAATTATTTGTATTTTGATTTCACTAAAAGGGTTTCATATATGTATTCAAATATTTTTAGAATTAAATAGTTTAATTATATAATTTATAATTATTCCAAGAATATTTACAAATAAGGATCATCACATTTATAGTATTTTGATTAATAATAAGGTATTAATATATTTTACAAGAAATAACCCACAATTTCATTTATAAATAATTTGTGAATTTATAAAATATATTAATCTATATTTAAATATAATGTTTATTTTATAGAAATAAGTATTTATAATATTTATAAATAATTTATGTATAATTTCTATGATTATTGCATAGTTATACACGATTTAGAATTTATTTTACAAAAATAAGTATTTTTAATACTTTTAAATAATATTTTATAAAATTTTATTAAAGTTTTTAAATAAAATAAATTTACAGGAAACTGTTTTGTAAGATTTAAAATAAGGGAAACTTATAAAATTTATTTTTATAATTTTTAGGAATTTTTTCATATTTTTAAAGTATTTTAAAAAGCTTAAAAAAAATAAAACAAATAAAACGAGGCTGCCCGGGGTCGAACCCGGGTCCTCTCCCTGCATACACACACACCGAACCAGTGAACCAAGGCACAAGGCCGCGATAGGAATCTGTTTCCAATTCTTTTAAACACACCTTTAAACCAATCCCAATTTCCCAAGAACCCTAGAATGAAACCGATTCAATTGAAGATCAATTCGATGTTAATAACCAGATTAAGGTTAGGGCTTTTAATCCCCATGATAAACCGAACATATAGGTGTGTTTAATTACCTGATTAGAAGTTAAATTGATGATGAACACTACGAAGAACAGTCGCGGCTTTGCCAGAATCTGTTGGAGTGGAATTTGTTGATGATAATCGAATTAACTTTGTAGAAAGTTTCTAATGGCTTTAAATATAAAAAGCCCTCTGTTAATTTCAGGGAATAGAACTCAGAAGGTGGGTATCGACTATGTTGCAGGTCGCGGTCGAAGGTGGTGATCAATGGAGGTGTTTAAGCTCGTTTCAGAGGCAATTGAAAGTTGCATTCGATTAGTAACTGATATATGGCATTATATACACGATTATTCCGATTAGTTTATAGCATAGTGCGTGATTTTGGTGGACGGTCGGCCGAGATAGTGGGTGTTCGAATTTTAGTGGTAATTGCACTGCCACTTTTTAAATTGGATATTGGTCCATGTTCGATTCATCCACCGGAGCGTATCGGGCACTTTATTTAGGTAAAAACCGCGTCCGTTTGAGTGTTGAAGGGTCGCCGGAGTTGGCCGGAGGGTGGCCGGACGGCGAGGAGGGGTCGACGGGGAGGGGGGTTGGTTTTAAACAATTTACAGAATGGTCCCTGTACTTTTAAATCTTATTATTTCATGTGTTAACCTTTTTAAAACAAGTTTCAACATTTACAAAACTACCCCCTGGACTTATTAAATTAAGTTTAATAATTTTTATAAATTATTATTATTATTATTATTATTATTATTATTATTGTTTTCATTATTTTTTATTATTATTATTATTATTATTATTATTATATTATTATTATTATTATTATTATTATTATTATTATTATTATTATTATTAATCTTACTAAATGGATTAATTCGCGATAGTATTAACCGAAAAAAAAAAAATTCGGGTTGTCACACGTACCTTGGAAAAACGAGTCAGTGACATGGAGACAGGTCTTGTCGAGATAGGATCTCAAGTAGACTTGTGCTTTCAAAGACTAGATGTGATAGAATCTGACTTCACAGAGCTTAGAAATGGACTCAAGGCTGCAGTGGAACTACTTCGTGATGAAGTAAAATTTATGATCAAAGAAGCAATCAAAGACGTTACTGCCAAGCTGCAAAAGGACATGGACGAGCTGTCAAGCGACATGCATCGAAGTCTACTCGGCTTGGAAGCAAGGGTAGTTGATTGCAACAAGACATTGATAATGACTGGAGGTAACGTCGTGAACTTTACACCGAGAGTTGAAATTCCCAAACCATCGCCTTCTTTGGGCAAACGAGAAGCTCGAGCGGTCGATGACTTTATTTGGGAATGGAGTAGTACCTAGGAGGGGTACAAATCCTCGATGACGCCACCAAAATCAAGACAGCCACTATGTATCTCAAAGATATAGCAACACTATGGTGGAGACGTCGAAGCATGGACATTGAACGAGGTACGTGCACAATCAAAACTTGGGCTGAGTTCATCCAAGAACTCAAAAGACAGTTTTATCCGGTAAATGCTGAGCACGAAGCTAGAAGTCGACTTCGTAAGCTCAAACAAACCGGGACAATCAAGGACTATGTTAAAGAGTTTACAACACTTGTCCTTGAGATCTCGGACTTATCGGATAAAGACTCCCTTTTCTACTTTCTTGATGGTCTGCAATCATGGGCCAAGATAGAGTTGGAGCGCCGAAGTGTTCAAGATCTCGCTTCAGCCATCGCAATAGCTGAAAGCTTGATCGATCATAAAGAAAACCGACCATATAGGGCCATGAATGAGGAAAGTGACGATGAGAAAGGTGGGGGAGTTAAGCCCAATTATGATCAAAAGGTGGAAACAAGAAGACCACCATGATACGACAAAGAAAAGCGTCCTCCAAAATTTTGTTTCATATGTGACGGACCACATAATGCTCGGGACTGCCCGAAGAAACAAAGTCTGCAAGCCATGGTGGCCAGAACTGATGATGCATCCCACGAAGACAAGTAGGTTCGTCTCGGGGCAATGCAACTACAAGTATTGAATGCTTTAACGGCACAAATGGGGGAAGCCATTGAAAATGGTTAAGTCCTGCCCGACGGAGCACAAGGGCAACATCACGAGCGCGGAGGCACAAGGACTTCGGTTTGTGAACTTGGAAATAAATGGACGAGTCGCAAAGGCACTAGTCGATACTAGAGCAAGTCACAATTTCATAACATGAGAAGAAGCAAAGAGACTCGGCTTAAGGATATCTACATGAGAAGGGTTTCTCAAAGACGTCAATGGTAACACAAAAGCGATCGAAGGAATGTCATGGGCCGCCAGGACTAAAATCGGGACATGGCAAGGCAAGCTGAACTTCTCAATTGCACCATTGGGCAACTACATGATCGTGCTCGGGATGGACTTTTTCCGAAAAGCAAAAGCCGTTCCAGCAACCTTTCTAAACACTTTGTACATCGTCAAAGGCGATCAAGTACACACCGCAGCTATGGAATCTTTCCATTAAGGCCAAACCCTATCCGTCTTGCAACTCGTGAGAACAAGTCGAGGGTCATGCAAGAAACACGACGAGGACGTCGTGGATTTAGGTGGGGGAGAATGTCTCGATCCGCTTAAATACAAGTCATTTTTTCCGTCTTCCGGAAGTTTCCGGACACATATAAATGCGTTTAGAGCTGCCCGGAAGTCTCCGAAACCGCCCGCACGATTCTGGACCAACATAGCAGCGGTTAAGCAATCGGGAAACAGCCCCTAAAATGGCCAAGAATAGCCTGAAATTGTCAAGCCTTAGAGCTGCCAAGAAGGCTCTAGAAAAGCCTTGAATAATCCATAGAAATATATAGATATTTGCCATAGAAATATCTAGATATTACCTTGTAAATATCTAAGATATTTAGTTGTTAGAAATATCTAGATCATGAAAGATCTAGATCCATGGACAAGTACAAATAGGTGATGTTAGGATCATTTGTAATCCCCAAAAACTCATACAAGTCTTGTATAAACACACTTGTAAACCACTCTTGTACTAACCTTGTAATCAATACAAAGACATTTGTATTACGAGCTTGCAACGCTTCTGCATCGTAACGTAAATTGTTACATCATTTGGGTCACAAAGGCTGAACTTAGAACAAGTCTAAGTGTCGCACGAGAGTCGAAGAAATCACTCCGTGACATTAAGCTCTATTAAGTATAGCGAATTTGAACTCGACTCAACTTGTTTACACAATTAATTTCAAGGAATTAATCTTAAAATCGGGTTTGAAATGCTTAAAGTAGTTGAAAGCCCTTATGAATGAACTTAAATCAAAATCTTGAAAACTAATACTTATACAAATTATACCAAACAAATATTGTTGATCATACAAATTTAATCCCCAAGGTATTTATGGACTACAACTTATGGACATGATCATTCGTTATAGATATTATACTTAAATTAATATTTTCAAGGACCAAGATAATATTATAATTGGACAATAAATGCTTGTGTATATTTTATTTATAAAAAGTTTATTTCGATGTATATATTTTACACTCAATCAAATCCATGATTGGAAAAAAACAAATGCAAGTAGGTGTACCATAACATGCTCCTTAATTTATAGCATAGAAGGCAAAAATAAATGTTCAAAAAAAAAATATATAGTTACGATTTTATTTATTTTTAAATGTTAATAAAAGGTATCAAGAGTATATTCTGTTTTTTTAGTAATCTTTAGTTATATTCTTTATTTTGCTTAATCAAACTAACCAACATAAATGTTTAATATGTGTTCGAATTATTAACATATGGTATGTCAATTTACTATTTTCTAACTTTTCTTCACTTAGACTTCATTACATAATTTGCTTATGTTGGATTTCTTTAAGCATTTCTATGCATATAATATCAATTATTTTTATTACAAAATTGAAAGGTAAAGAAGGAAAACTTTAGGAATAAGCCTCTTAATATAACATGGAAGTAGGGTCACGTGACACATTTTTGTGGCACGTTGAAATGTGATAATAACAGCTGACTTGCACATGCCTCTATTATTTTCATTGTCATTATTTTTATATTTCGTTTCATATTTATGAAACACCCATACCTACCTATCATTAACAAAGCTTTAATTACCAAATCTGCAAAAATTAAAACATTACTAATATATGTGTGAGTTTAATATGGTATAGAATCTATAGATTAGATGCGGTTCTCATTATAATGAGAAGTATACGTTCTCTATCTGATAAAGGGTGAAATATACTCATCATATTTTGATTAGATGTAAGCTTGGAAAGAATATATGAAATTTTGTTCTGAATTGATGTAAAGCTCCAAGAGATAGTTTATATACGATTAGTGATTTGATTAACATTAAAGATTTAGGGCCTCATAGATCGGGCCATTGAAAACTCCTTCATGCCATTTTTCTCTCATCACTTTGGATCATTTGTAAAGCTTGAAATAGTCGGTTCTTTTCCAACGTTCAGAAACAACTTGGAAGTCCTTACGGAGATTAAACTAGCTAACTTTCTTATGGATGAAAAATATGAGTAAAAGTGACAAAAAAAATTGAAACTTATTGTGTAATTTCTCCCTGCAACTTTCTCTTCTAGCATCTAATAAATTTCTGATGACTGTTAATAAAAAAAAAAGAAAAGAAAAAGAGATGTGATTCTCAAATCAAGTCTTTTAAGCATAGGGAGACATAAAGTGACAAGACGTATATATGTGAGTTTTATGTATGAAAGATTTGTATGTCCATCTCGCACACATTTGACATGCATGTTACATCATAACTAAAAAAGAGGAAATGTCAAAAAAACATTACAACTTTTCAAATAAAAGACATTCAATTAATGTAATTAACAATGTTTAACGACAAATTGGTAACTTTTAGTATATTTAAAATACAATATTTGTAATTTACTCAAATAAATTTATTTCTAATATTGTAAAAACCTAAATATAATATTTTAATATCAAGATTTTTTTTATCTTGACCTAGCTTTGTTAAGTGTTTAACTTTGTTTACACCGTACCAAGAATATACTCCGTCTATGAATTTGCAATGTAGACTACTCAACAACTTATAACAATAATCCTAATATTTTAAATATATATTCTATAATATATAATATAAAAACCAAAAAGAAGTTACCAAGAAAAAAAACATTAATATCATACAACTATACAAGTGGTTGTCAGTTATATTTTACAAATTGAATTAGCATTGATATTTAATAATACCATTTTAATTCTCTTCATCTGTCAATTTTCGATTATATATGTCAAATGGACTTTTGTTTAATTTTAAAATCATACAAGTGTGCCCATGTATATATTCGAATGAACAGATGACACAACAAACAGTTATGTTGAATACTACAAATGAAAATATGTGTTTTAATCGTTAAGGTATAATACTATAATACAATGATAAATAATTACTAAATAGTTTCGCAAAATATGTTAGCTAGTATTTTAGGTCGTCTAAAATATTAAAGAGCTGAGACTGTTATAAGAAGTTACTTTTGAACTTTATTGCGAATCTAAATGAATTTTGTTTTAATACTTAATTACTTAAATATGTTATAACATTTGTAAGTAAAAAAGTAAGAGGAGATTAGATACATATGTTATAACATTTGGATTGATGTAAACAAATTACTCTATCATTAAATTTCAAGCTAAATGAATAGTAAAATTTTGAATTTTAGATTTTAATCACATCGGTTTCAAGTACTTTTATTCTTAACCTTAATTTTTGGTTATTTGACTTTAGACATTAAATTTTAGAATCTTAGAGATTGGTCACTGAATTGTTTATAGTGAATTTTTTTTTAAATTTGATCACTAAAGTTTAAAGCTCAAAGACACGAAAATTTAGGATCTTAGAGATTGATCATTAACTGTTTATAGAGATTTTTTTTTTGAGTTTGGTCACTAAAGTTTAAAACTTTGAGTTTCGTCATCAAACTTTGATTTTATGATTTCTAGCAATAAAAACAAAACTAACGTAGTCTTCGTGTGAGATATTGACTGGACACCCACCGTGTAGTGTGTGATTTCGGCCACTAAATTTTAGGATCTTAGAGCTTGATCACCATTTATTTTTTAACTTTAAGCATTAAAATTTAGGATCTTAAAGTTTGGTCACTAACATATTTGTAGTGAAGTTTTATATTTTTTTGTTTGGTTACAGAAATTTAGTATTTTTGAGTTTCGTCACTAGACTTCGATTTTATGGTCTCCAAACATCCAGATAGATAATGATTAAAGTAATGCAATGTTGCAAGTGGAAAAATTAACCGAACTTCCCTGCTTAGCGCGGAAAAAAAAAACTAGTTCACGTTAAATTTACGTTTTGGGTTTCCAACCTAATTTTATTTTTATCAATATGTCTCTTTAAGACGGTAGAGGTTAATATGTACAAACAATCCTCCAAAATAGTAATATATCTTATCTATGTCTATATTACTATATAAAGCAAAAATTTTAGAACACAAATATAATTTACAAAAAAAAATTAAGACAATAAATACAATTTTTAAAACATTAGGTACAAGTGTTCTATGCAATCATTCATATTTTGCCCCTCATTTAATAAATTTCTTCAAATTAACGCTTCTTATTAATACGTTATTTAATAATGTGAGATTATTTAATTCACTACATTATTTATTATAATATTATATTAATTTAGAATACTTTAAATTAATATTTAATTTATTAATAAGTATTATCTTATTTGAAAATTTAACTATATAACTACTAAATACTTTTATAATAATAATAATAATAATAATAATAATAATATTATTATTATTATTATTATTATTATTATTGTTATTATTATTATTATTAATTTTGTTATTATTATTATTATTATTATTAAATTTATAGATAACCATTAACCCCCTAAACTTTTTTAAATTTTATACTTAAGTCTTCGAGTATGTCAAAATATCTTTTAATCAATTTACAATAGAGCTCGTTAATTATAATAAAGTTACAATTTACGCATCCGTTAATTTTATTCTTTGTTTTGATGTATTTATTTTTATAGTATTTTTCTGTTACACTTTTTCATCAGCCTTACGTACGTAATTTTTTTTCGAATGGTTAGTATTAACGTATAAAACATCATAATTAAATCTTTCAACCTTTTTAACCTCGCAACACAACGTGAGTCACATTTACTAGCTATAGTATGAAATAAATCATTACTCACTTCTTATTCAAGAAAAAAAATGTATTCTATATTTTTCTTCTCACTAGTCGATAGTGGTTATTTTCAATCTTATTATTAAGTTGATAACGATAATAACTTATAGATGCATACTCGTGTCTTTTGTAATAGATTTTACGATGTATAACTCACACACTTTTTCTTCCTTAACCTTTTGATCTTCTATGTTCGTTTATATTATCATTTTCACTATTATTTTCACGTTGTTTATGGTTGCTGCTACTGTTTTGGTGTTATGCTTCTTTAATTTTGTTTTTTTTCCTATTTCAGTTACTTCTTAGATTTCATTAAGATAGAAATAATTGTTTTTAAGTTTATATAACTACATAAGCATAATATTAAAAAAAGTAAATTACCATTTACATTCTTAACGTTTGTCCATTTTAACTGTTTGTATTCCTATAGCTTCGATTTGCATACCTGAAGTTTATAAATTTAACCATTTGCATCACTAATGTTTTTATTATGTAATCATTTGAATTTAAATGACTAACGGTGTTCAGAGCCGGCCCAAATGTGTATTAGGTGGAGCATCCCGCTTGAGAGCCCCATCTTTAAGGGGCCCCAATTTCTTTAGGGTTTTAAGGTTAGAACATTAGATTCTGTAGAGAACAAAGAAGAAAACTATATGTAGTTGTTCATGGCTGTAGAGAATGGGAAACAGCCGTATGAATGTTCTGAGTCACCGAAAAAATGATTTTTGTTGACCTAATATCCTTTTCAGGTCCGCTTGAAAGCTGAAAAGGAGAAATAGAAATTGAAATGGCGAGCAACTCTTTGCGTTCGAGTTCAAGACTTTGTGTATCAACGATTATCATTCAGATTATCTTAAGATTTCAGCCCTACCATCTAGCTTTCACTTACAGATAGATTAATATCAACTTGGTTATCATGTCTTGTATTTTTTGCCCTTTAAGATTATTATATCTCTAACGTCTTTGTTTTTCGATTTCTTGTAATCTTCTTATATCTTGATTTATACCCCCAGATTATATATTTGTTTGTATATGATGATTTATTGTTTAATTGTTTCCAATCTTGTAATTTCTAATATGGTTTCTTGTTTATTTGTTTGTGTAATCTACTCTTAATAGTTGCTTACTTTATTATGTTAGAATTTTAGTTCATATTTTGCATATTTTCTTGTTTTTATTTGCCAATTTATCATATTATGGTTGTTTAATAACTATTTCTTGCTTCTTATTTTGTGTAACCAGATCTCAGTAGTCGCTGTCACACCCCAACCTAGACGGTGGAATCGTCGAGGTGTGTGAGTTACGATTGTTCACAGCCACATAACGCTATTATTAGTTCCAAATATATTAATCAAGATTCAATTGTAACAATACAAGTAAATGTTCAAACAAAGATACATCCAGAATACAAGTATAAAAGTATCCAGATCATTCGTTTATTTCTCTAAGTCCAATCCTAAGTGTGATAAGCTTCAAAGAGTAACCTGAAACATGTTAAAAATAAAAGGTCAATATAAAAATGTTGGTGAGCATTTCATAGTTTTCAATACATAAGTATATAAAAGATGACAATTCAAGTTGTAAATTAGTGAATAAAGTGATTAGGGATGTTATGAACAATGCAACAATCAAACCTCGACAAAGTTTTACAAGTATCAAACGACGTTAATATTTTATTAACGTTAAAAGTATATACGATCAGCTAAGTGTATTTGGTCTCCATAGTGCTCAAGAATACGACAATAGGGCCACCAAATAGGTTGTCTGTCCCATAGATCTATGACTTCGTTGGGCTAGCAATAGTTAATGATTGTACATATAACGCCATAACATGGTAACCACAAAAGTTCAACTAACCACAACTCACAAGTAAATTGCCATAAGTTTACAAGTCTCGAATAAGTTTATAAGTGTAATGATATAAGTTAACATGTTTCACCCCAAAGTGTGAAAATAAGAAAAAGGGGTATAGAAATACTCACTTTGATATATGCATTACAAGATGATAATAACGATTAAACGATAATCCAACGTATTCTATTACAAGGCACCTAAACATATATTACAAGTTTAAGGTTAAGATTAACGTTCAAACAAGGATTAGGGTTTTTTGATAGAATTTATGGGGATTTTTAATAAGTAATAAATTTATAAAGTAATTATTTATGTTTTGATTCAATTAAAAGAACTATACATTTAAGTATAAATAATGATAGGTTTTAATAAGTTAATACATCTTTATAATTGTTTAAACATAATTAGAATAACTTATTGATTAATAACAATTTATTATTCTAAACCATTAATCGAAGTATATTTTATAAAAATTAGTATTTGTAAACATTTTGTAAAATGATAAGGCTTTAAATAATAACAATTAATATTATAAAGATTTATTGTTTCAAGTCCAATGATTGTTTAATTATTTTAAAAGAAACCACTTAAGTATAAAAAGTTAAATAAAATTAAAAATAATTATGTCTTTAAAAAGTACCATTTGCACCAAATGATTTATTAGTTGAAACACATTTTGAATAAGATTTAACCAAAAATAATATTTGTTAAAATGTTTTAAAACAAGTTATTTAATTTTCAAGATTAATAGAATAATCCAAAAATTATTTTACGTCTATAAAAATATCTAAAGTTTACAAAAAATATTTTTATAATTATTTAAAATTTTCTATATTTATTTTAAGGCTGAAAAGCCTTTTAAAAACAATATGGGGGTGCCCGGGTTCGAACCCGGGACCTCAAGGTTGGATTGTGGGCATGTAACCAGTGAACCAAAGGCCTCAGCCGCGATAAAGTTTGGTTTTTAAACCTTTTAAACGGATTCAACAGAGTTCCCCCATGTCACACCCCGACCGATGGCGGAATCGTCGAGGCGGACGAATGTGAATCGATTGTTCATAGCACAAGGTAATAAATACGTTGAAATAACATTTAATAACCATTTATTTATGGAATAATGTCATTCAAGTCACACATTACAACGCAATTAAAGTAAAACCATGAAATATAATATTGTCTTCTTTATTTTTGACTAGGTCCAATCCTATATGAGCAGAGAGAATTCCACTAAATAGCATTTCCTGAAATCATGTGAAAAAGTAACGAGTCAGCAAAAGAATTAGCCGGTGAGTAATCACAGGTTTAAACACACAAAATTTGATTGAATAACTTGAAAACAATTCAATTCACATGGTAATGTTATAACTAACATGCAACAATGTGTCATAAATGACAAACAACACGATCAAACCTAATGACTGAATTGACTCGGTCCACAGACGAAGCCTTATAGAATGTATGTTTCCGGTTTCAATCACCACGCGACTAAACAAATGGGGTGGGTTGTCAAACCAATACATCTATCATTGTTACTGTGGTTGTGTGAATTAATGATCATGTTATCAAGTTTATCTAGATGTGATCACATAATTGCAAGTAAATAACATAACACGTAATGAATTGATTATTAGTATGAAATAGAATAAAAATGAATAACCATGGTTGCGTATGATATCACATGATTTCCCCAAATAATAAAACATGTAAAATGGGCAATGAATACTCACATGAAAATTATAAGCATGTTGGAAATACTAGAATGATAGACGTGACACCAAAGGAAACTTCTCGGTGTTCAACCTAAAATTTGGTGTCTTGTGATTAGAATAATAATAATTGAAGAGCTAGACATGGATTAGGGTCCTAATTGAGATTTGAGGGTTTTTAACAATTAGTAAATAATATGATATATTGGCCAAATAACATAGCACAAATTTATTAAGTAATTAAGGTTGAATATATTAGTGGGTCATTATGAAATTAAATACTTACTCAACTATTTAATTTATAATAATGGATTAAGTAATAGTTGAGCAATAAAGTATGAAAAAGAAATAATCATTTTAATAATTAAGTAAAATGACTTGGTCCAAATAATTAGTTGAATAATTAATTATTTAGACGATTTATAAAATATTGGTATAAAACAATTTGAAACAATTTAATAAAATAAATAAATAAAATGTTGAAATAAATTTTAGAAAATAATTTGGTTGTTTTAAAATTTCTAATGTTTGTAAAAACATTTTTTATAATTTTTACAAATTTTTTTATAATTTTTAAAGGTTTAAAAATGGCCCAAAAAAAATAGTGAGGTTGCCCGGTTCGAACCCGGGACCTCCTGTTTAGAGTGTGGTGAGTGAAACAGTGAACCAAAGGGCCATGGCCGTGATGGAAGTTGATTTAAAATAGTTTTAAACATGATTTCAATTCAACTTCAATCCCGTATGAACCCTATAACGATTTGGACCCAAATTGAACGTCGAATCGATTTTGAATGTGTCTGGAATCATGGGGCTTTTGACCCTCATGTAAAACCGAGTGTGTGTGTGTGTCTAATTTACCGTTATAATGATGAATTGATGTTGAATTCGTCAAGAACAGGTCCGCGACAAAGGTGCCAATCGACTGATGCTCAAACAGTGATTATAATCGAATTAAACTTGAGGGAAGCTTCGAATGATGATGAGGATGAGAAGCCCTAAACCAATTTCTGCTGAAATTATCTCGGATGTGGTGTTCGATCAATTGCAGGTCGCGAGAGAACAGGGAGTTCGAGAGAGAGGAAGATATGCTGTATAATTGAAATTGAGTGTGCAGAAACTTTGGAAATGTCGATTAGAACGATTGCCCTCTGTTATGTAGGTTCAATTTTATCCGTTTTATGATGAACGCGTTTTGAGTTTGTGTATCGTTATAACCGATTGGGTTTGATTTAGTTTTTATGTTATCAATTCAAATTGTTTGGATAGTTATAACCGTAATGATGTTTGGTACGTTTCGAGTTGATTACAAGAATCAATTTACTGAATTTCGAGTTGAAACGGATTTGGGTTTGATTGATTTTCGGTTTTGAGATAAGACTCAATATAATTGTACTAATTTCGAATTGAAATCGTTGGCAAGTTCGAAACAGATGTGCAAGAGTTAAGGGCGGTTTATTGGTAACAATTCCGGGTGGTTTTGGGTGTGAGGTGGTCGCCGGAGGGTGGCCTGACGGCGATCGGCCGGCGAAGGGGAAACAGGGGGGGTTTGGGGTTGATTTGAAATTTTACAGGTTTAGCCCCTGTAGTTTAGAGTGATTGCTATTTTATGCTTGACTCTATTGAATTAAGTTTAAAAATTACAATATTTGCCCCAAACTTATTAAACCAATTTATAATTAAATTTGTCTTTTAAAACTTTAAAGAGTTTATAAATATAAAGAACTAATTTAAAATTAAATCTAATTCTCATTACAACTTATAGACTTTTATAAGTTTATATGTTTTGAAAAAAATACTTTGATATATAATTATTCTTTCCATTTTAAAATTCATAATGACAATTATTTGTGAATTTGTAATACTCTATTTTATGAATTATGAAATTATTATAACTTGTTTAAATGGTTTAAATAAATGACATTCTAAATAAAGCCATTTATAATATTGATTAAACTATTCCGAGTTACATTTAATTCATTGAAATTAATACTCTAAAAAAAATAGGGTCGGGTTACAAATTTGAAAATGGGTCAAATGTTACAGTCTCCCATACTTTAAGGAATTTCGTCCCGAAATTCGATCACGAAGAGGCTGAGACAAAAAGGTGAGGATACTTGGATTTCATTTGGTCTTCACGCTCCCAAGTGAACTCTGGGCCACGTTTAGACTCCCAACGAACTTTGACGATAGGGATTCGGCTACGCTTGAGTTGTTTGATTTCACGGTCCATGATCTCCACAGGCCTTTCGATAAAGTGCATGGATTCATCAATTTGAACTTCATCGAGTGGAATGCGGAGGTTCTCATCAGCAAGGCATTTCTTGAGGTTGGAAACATGAAATGTTGGGTGAATGTTGCTGAGTTCTTGAGGCAGTTCAAGCTTGTAAGCTACTTTCCCAATACGCTCCAGCACTTTGAATGGACCCACATAACGAGGTGCTAGTTTCCCTTTCTTCCCAAAACGGATCACCCCTTTCCAAGGTGATACCTTCAGGAGTACGAGGTCACCGACGTTGTATTCCATGGGTTTCCGTCCCTTATTAGCATAATGCTTCTGACGATTTCTAGCAGCCAGCAAGTTATCACGAATCTTGTGAATCTTATCGGTTGATTCCTGAATCAGTTCAGGACCGGTGATTTGTGCATCTCCTATCTCAGACCAACATATGGGAGATCGACACTTGCGACCGTACAAAGCTTCAAATGGTGCCATTTGGATACTTGTATGGTAGCTGTTGTTGTATGAAAATTCGATTAACGGTAGATGAGAATCTCAAGAGCCACTAAAGTCAATGACACACGCTCGAAGCATATCCTCGAGAGTCTGTATTGTTCTTTCAGTTTGCCCATCGGTTTGAGGGTGATAAGCTGTGCTGAGATTGAGTCGGGTTCCCAAAGACGATTGAAGACTTTGCCAGAAATGGGAGATGAATCGACCATCACGATCGGAGATAATATTTAATGGCACACCATGACGGCTGACTATTTCATTTATATAGATACGAGCTAATTTCTCAACTCGATAATCTTCACGAATCGGTATGAAGTGTGCCGATTTAGTCAATCGTTCAACGATGACCCAAATACTATCATAACCGCTAGAGGTTCGAGGCAATTTGGTAATGAAGTCCATGGATATGTCTTCCCACTTCCACACTGGAATATCAGGTTGAACAAGTAATCCAGACGGACGTTGATGTTCGGCTTTAACTTTCGAACAGGTGAGGCATTTGGACACATACAAAGCTATATCCTTTTTCATGCCGGGCCACCAATACTGATTACGGAGATTCATAAACATCTTATCCGCACCGGGATGGATGGAATAACGAGTTTTGTGAGCCTCGCTCATGATGAGGATTCGAAGATCATTACGTTTAGGAATCCAAAGACGATCCAGAAAATACAACAAACCATCAGGTTTTGTTTCCAATTGAAGTTCAGCGCCGCATGACATTTCATCGTACATGTTACCCTCAGTGACTGACTCGTGTTGGGCTTCGAGAATTCGAGTTTTAAGTTCGGATTGGATCGTCACACTTTGGAGTATGACATAATCTTTACGACTCAATGCATCGGCTACGACATTCGCTTTTCCAGGATGATAGCGAATTTCACAATCGTAGTCATTGAGTAACTCAACCCATCGCCGTTGTCTCATGTTTAGCTCTTTTTGATTGAAAATATGCTGAAGACTCTTATGGTCAGTGAATACAACACACTTGGTGCCGTAAAGATAGTGTCTCCAGATTTTGAGTGCGAAAACCACAGCTCCTAATTCGAGATCATGAGTTGTGTAATTTTTCTCATGGATTTTGAGCTGTCTTGAGGCATAGGCTATGACTTTTCCTCGTTGCATGAGGACACAACCAAGACCTTGCTTGGAAGCATCGCAGTAAACAACAAAATCATCATTTCCATCAGGGAGGGTCAAGATTGGAGCATTGCATAACTTTTGTTTAAGTGTTTGGAATGCTTTTTCTTGATCTGGTCCCCACTGGAAAGACTTATCCTTGTGGGTCAAGGCAGTAAGAGGCACAGCGATCTTTGAGAAATTTGGGATGAAACGCCGATAGTAGCCGGCCAAGCCAAGGAATGAACGGATCTCAGTGGAAGTTTTAGGTTCCACCCAACTCTTTACCGCCTCAATCTTTGCAGGATCCACATGAATTCCTTTATCATTTACGATGTGACCAAGGAATTGTACCTCCTTCAACCAAAATTCACACTTAGAGAATTTGGCATATAGTTTCTCCTTTTTCAATAGTTCAAGAATCAAACGAAGATGATGTACATGCTCGGATCTTGATTTTGAATAAATCAGAATGTCGTCGATGAAGACGATCACGAACTTGTCCAAGTATGGTTTACACACGCGGTTCATTAAATCCATGAACACAGCTGGTGCGTTGGTTAAACCAAATGGCATAACCAGAAATTCGTAATGACCATATCTTGTACGGAAGGCTGTTTTGGGAATGTCGTCATCATGCACTCGTAGTTGATGATAACCAGAACGAAGGTCAATCTTGGAAAAGTATGAAGCGCCTTGAAGTTGATCAAACAAATCATCGATTCTTGGTAGAGGATACCGGTTCTTAACAGTAAGCTTGTTGAGCTCCCGATAATCGATACACATACGAAATGAGCCATCTTTCTTCTTCACAAACAATACCGGGGCTCCCCAAGGTGAGGAACTTGGTCGAATGAAACCTTTATCGGAAAGTTCTTGAAGTTGACTAGCAAGTTCTTGCATCTCAGATGGTGCAAGACGATATGGAGATTTTGCTACAGGTGTTGCACCAGGCACAAGATCGATACGAAACTCGACTTGACGAACAGGAGGGAGTCCAGTTAAGTCATCGGGGAACACTTCCGGAAAATCACGAATGATCGGAATATCCTCGGCTTTCTTTGACTTCTCATTCGTTTTCACGATATGTGCTAAGAAAGCCACATACTGCTTGCGAAGGTACTTTTGAGCTTTAGTACATGACATAAGTCGAAGGCCTTTGGAAGGTTTTCTCCATAAATATTTAACACCTTTTCGGGCGCAAGAGGGATCCGGATGATTTTCTCGTAACAAACAACTTCAGCATGGTTCTTAGATAGCCAATCCATGCCTATAATGACGTCGAAATTTCCAAGTTGCATCGGTGTGAGATCGATAGGAAAATCATGCTCGCTAAGACTAAGGATACAGTTTGGAATAATTGAATCGATTGTGATAGGTTTCCCGTCGGCTATCTCTACCGTAAATGGTTTTCTCAACTTAGTCCGTGCACTAGCAAGTAAGGGCTCAAATTCTAAGGACACAAAACTTTTTTCGGCGCCGGTATCAAATAAAACTGAAGCATAATGATTATTGATTAAAAACATACCGTTCACCACATCGCTATTGGTTTGCGCTTGATGAGCATTGATGTTAAAAGCACGTCCTTGAGCCGTAGGCACCGTGCTGACAAGTTGAGGGCATCGATTGCGGAAGTGGTTCGGATCACCACATTGATAGCATGCACGACCCTGAGTAATTGCAGGAGGATGTTGAAGAACAGGTGCGGTAGCCGGAGTCTTAGCTGCGCTCTTACACACGTTGAAAGTATGACCGAAACGACCACAGTTGGTGCAGCGACGGCATTGTGCATTAGCAGGGTGGTGGTACTTGCAAATATTGCACTGTGGGAAGGTTCCGGTGTAAGGTTTCTTTGCCGGGACTTGATTGTTGGAGACTGGTTGGTAGCTTGGTGCGACTTGATTAACTGGAACAGTAGGGGTAACCACCGCAAAGTTTTGGGATTTAACCTTCCTCTTCTTGTTTTGAGAAAGTTCAGGTTTTTCCTCCTTAGGGGGTTCAGCTGAGGGTTTCTCGGGCACCTTCTTAGCACCCTTCCTAGTCAGGGTTCCAGCCTTAACATGATTGTCAGTTAACTGAGCAGCTAACCGGATGGTATCTTCCAGAGTTGCAGGATTCCTACCCCACACCGTGTCTTGAATTTTCATGGGTAGACCACCGATGTACTTTTCAATGGCCCGGGATAATGGGGTAACCAAGTGAGGAACAAGTAGGCTCAATTCATGAAATCGGTTGGTGTAAGCTAGATTTTCTCCACTTTCTTGAGCTAAGTCCCAGAACTCAGCTTCTAACTTCTTGATCTCATTTCTTGGACAGAATTCCCGAGTCATGAGTTCTTTGACTTCATCCCACGTTAATGCCAAGGCAGCATCAGTTCCACGGGTTCGTTTCTCCCCGTTCCACCAAGTGAGTGCTCTCTTTTGAAGAACACTTGTAGCATAGCGAACCTTGAGATTCTCGGGACACTCACTATTGAGAAAAGTGTTCTCGATACTCTCAAACCACTGTAAAAGACCAGTGGCTCCTTCGGTCCCGTTAAACTTAGTGGGATTGCGAGAACTGAAGTGCTTGTAAGTACAAGCTCGGGGAGGGTTTGGTGCAGCTTGATTTTGAACAACGTTGTTGCCTTGGTTCAAATGAGTAAGCAGTGTTGGGATGACCGCAGCAACTTCACGTGCCACTATAGCAGCAATCTTACGGCCAGAGCTTCTAGATCGGGAGCGGTTTTGACGGGAAGACATGCTGTATAATATGGAAAGAATAAACCTTTGTGAGAAACGGGTAATTGGTTTTTAAAACTTTTCAATAAAATCATTAATGAGATTGTTTAAAATAACAATGAGAGGTGAGGAGTGTAAACATTCGGTTCGCAAACCAAAACGAATACGGTGACTTATCAAAGTATTTGTGTCCACCACAACCTTAATGAGGACATGCGTACCTATAAGCGAATACTCATCTCGAGGGTTCCCAGGTAAGGTAATCAAGTTGTATGAATACCTTGCCTAGACAGAACACATCAAGATACAGGTATTCCACTCTTCCAGCATTGCATGTTCTCAGTCATATGACACGGACTTTGACGAGATTTGAAAACCATGAATAACAAATCAAAATTTAAAATTTGAAAACAATTGATTTAGGCACATAATGCCATATAATATGATTTGAGAATTTGTATGTGAAAGGTAAGAATCAAGATATAAGAGAATGTGATAATCATATAAACATAATAGACATAAGTGACACATATAAGCCCTATCTAAACATATAGATTACATGAGAGGACTCATGTGTAAAGGTACTTAGTTATAGTCTAGGTCATTCCATTTCTAATAACCTAATTCCCTATAACCTTGGCTCTGATACCAATCTGTCACACCCCGACCGATGGCGGAATCATCGAGGCGGACGAATGTGAATCGATTGTTCATAGCACAAGGTAATAAATACATTGAAATAACATTTAATAACCATTTATTTATGGAATAATGTCATTCAAGTCACACATTACAACGCAATTAAAGTAAAACCATGAAATATAATATTGTCTTCTTTATTTTTGACTAGGTCCAATCCTATATGAGCAGAGAGAATTCCACTAAATAGCATTTCCTGAAATCATGTGAAAAAGTAACGAGTCAGCTAAAGAATTAGCCGGTGAGTAATCACAGGTTTAAACACACACAAAATTTGATTGAATAACTTGAAAACAATTCAATTCACATGGTAATGTTATAACTAACATGCAACAATGTGTCATAAATGACAAACAACACGATCAAACCTAATGACTGAATTGACTCGGTCCACAGACGAAGCCTTATAGAATGTATGTTTCCGGTTTCAATCACCACGCGACTAAACAAATGGGGTGGGTTGTCAAACCAATACATCTATCATTGTTACCGTGGTTGTGTGAATTAATGATCATGTTATCAAGTTTATCTAGATGTGATCACATAATTGCAAGTAAATAACATAACACGTAATGAATTGATTATTAGTATGAAATAGAATAAAAATGAATAACCATGGTTGCGTATGATATCACATGATTTCCCCAAATAATAAAACATGTAAAATGGGCAATGAATACTCACATGAAAATTATAAGCGTGTTGGAAATACTAGAATGATAGACGTGACACCAAAGGAAACTTCTCGGTGTTCAACCTAAAATTTGGTGTCTTGTGATTAGAATAATAATAATTGAAGAGCTAGACATGGATTAGGGTCCTAATTGAGATTTGAGGGTTTTTAACAATTAGTAAATAATATGATATATTGGCCAAATAACATAGCACAAATTTATTAAGTAATTAAGGTTGAATATATTAGTGGGTCATTATGAAATTGAATACTTACTCAACTATTTAATTTATAATAATGGATTAAGTAATAGTTGAGCAGTAAAGTATGAAAAAGAAATAATCATTTTAATAATTAAGTAAAATGACTTGGTCCAAATAATTAGTTGAATAATTAATTATTTAGACGATTTATAAAATATTGGTATAAAACAATTTGAAACAATTTAATAAAATAAATAAATAAAATGTTGAAATAAATTTTAGAAAATAATTTGGTTGTTTTAAAATTTCTAATGTTTGTAAAAACATTTTTTATAATTTTTACAAATTTTTTTATAATTTTTAAAGGTTTAAAAATGGCCCAAAAAAATAGTGAGGTTGCCCGGTTCGAACCCGGGACCTCCTGTTTAGAGTGTGGTGAGTGAACCAGTGAACCAAAGGGCCATGGCCGTGATGGAAGTTGATTTAAAATAGTTTTAAACATGATTTCAATTCAACTTCAATCCCGTATGAACCCTAGAACGATTTGGACCCAAATTGAACGTCGAATCGATTTTGAATGTGTCTGGAATCATGGGGCTTTTGACCCTCATGTAAAACCGAGTGTGTGTGTGTGTCTAATTTACCGTTATAATGATGAATTGATGTTGAATTCGTCAAGAACAGGTCCGCGACAAAGGTGCCAATCGACTGATGCTCAAACAGTGATTATAATCGAATTAAACTTGAGGGAAGCTTCGAATGATGATGAGGATGAGAAGCCCTAAACCAATTTCTGCTGAAATTATCTCGGATGTGGTGTTCGATCAATTGCAGGTCGCGAGAGAACAGGGAGTTCGAGAGAGAGGAAGATATGCTGTATAATTGATATTGAGTGTGCAGAAACTTTGGAAATGTCGATTAGAACGATTGCCCTCTGTTATGTAGGTTCAATTTATCCGTTTTATGATGAACGCGTTTTGAGTTTGTGTATCGTTATAACCGATTGGATTTGATTTAGTTTTTATGTTATCAATTCAAATTGTTTGGATAGTTATAACCGTAATGATGTTTGGTACGTTTCGAGTTGATTACAAGAATCAATTTACTGAATTTCGAGTTGAAACGGATTTGGGTTTGATTGATTTTCGGTTTTGAGATAAGACTCAATATAATTGTACTAATTTCGAATTGAAATCGTTGGCAAGTTCGAAACAGATGTGCAAGAGTTAAGGGCGGTTTATTGGTAACAATTCCGGGTGGTTTTGGGTGTGAGGTGGTCGCTGGAGGGTGGCCTGACGGCGATCGGCCGGCGAAGGGGAAACAGGGGGGGTTTGGGGTTGATTTGAAATTTTACAGGTTTAGCCCCTGTAGTTTAGAGTGATTGCTATTTTATGCTTGACTCTATTGAATTAAGTTTAAAAATTACAATATTTGCCCCAAACTTATTAAACCAATTTATAATTAAATTTGTCTTTTAAAACTTTAAAGAGTTTATAAATATAAAGAACTAATTTAAAATTAAATCTAATTCTCATTACAACTTATAGACTTTTATAAGTTTATATGTTTTGAAAAAAATACTTTGATATATAATTATTCTTTCCATTTTAAAATTCATAATGACAATTATTTGTGAATTTGTAATACTCTATTTTATGAATTATGAAATTATTATAACTTGTTTAAATGGTTTAAATAAATGACATTCTAAATAAAGCCATTTATAATATTGATTAAACTATTCCGAGTTACATTTAATTCATTGAAATTAATACTCTAAAAAAAATAGGGTCGGGTTACAAATTTGAAAATGGGTCAAATGTTACACCCCAAACCCAAGAACCCTAGAACTGTTCTTGGATCAAATCAACCCCAAATCGAATTCGTTTACAGAAATAGACATGGGGTTTTGATTCCCTATGTAATCGCGAGTATATAGGTATGTTCAATTACCTGGATTCGTGTAAATCTGTAACACCCGGCCTCTTACACCAACAATATTGTCCGCTTCGTCCACGAGGAGCTCACGGATTTGCTTTTGGTTGCCCTGGTGAAAACTTCCTAGGGAGGTCACCCATCCCTGGATTGCTGCCACCTGAGCACGCTTAACTGTGGAGTTCTCCTCTTATCCACAGCCAATACGCCCAAAACGCGTTGTTGATATTAGAGGCCAGACATTCCTTATGAACCAGGAATCTCTCCTGTCCACGGCCGATGTGGGATATGTGTAGGGTGTCACAAAATCCGATAGAGAACAAGTACAAAAACAGGTCGCGGCTAGCTAAGTATTATATATATATTAAGTGAAAGATAATACTAATGAGGAGTGGAACTTAACGAATGTTACCTCCGGGCCCGTTTGATGATGAAAAGTCTTGCAAGCACTATGATAGACTTCACTTATGTGAGTCTGATGTATGATGATAGATCCGTATTCATGAGCGGGCTATATGCCTAGCAGTGTGGATCAACTGTCGGGGGAAGCTACCGTGAAGATGTGTACCGACGGGGATCGATCAATCGTCGGGGGTAGCGACCATGGATAACGTGTACCGACGGGGATTGACATTCGTTGTCAATCAACATGGAGATCTTGCTTTTTGCAATCTCGCCTATGATGAAGTGAAATGAAATGAAAGAATGAAAGATAATGAACGTGCCTAATGCGATGCAAGTAATGTTTGTAGTATGATGTATGCGTGTTCATTATATAAAGGATAAAAGAATATATTTTCTTATTTATATAAAACTAGAACTCACTCAGCGTAGCTGACTTTTTATGCATAATAGTGGACAGGTAAGCGCTGATGCTGAGGATGGCACCACGAAGCTACTTGGGGAGATATGGATGGCATTCCTGTTAATGAAATCTTTATTGTAATTAATGAACAAGGAATATGTTTTGTTTACATTGAAAGGACAAGTGTATGAGTACAATGGTGTTTTTAAGTTTTAAATGAATGTTTAATTATTTTCCGCTGCAATGTTTTGTTATTAAACTGATTTTATGCTATGAATTGCCAACTGTGAGGTTTCCCGGGAATGGGGCCTTACAAGGGAGGATCGAAACGAGGTGTTTGTGTGATTTTTAGGTGGAATTGAGAGTTGTGAACGCTTAGGAATGTTTAGATGATCGTTTATATAAGTTTAATTTGGTTATTGTTAATGTTTAAGTGGATTTTGAGCTGTAATCGCATTTGGAATAAAGTGGATCGATTATTGGTTTCGTGAGTTGTAATCCGGGTGTTTTAAATTCAAATTAAAGTGGGTATTATTGTGGAATCTGAATCAATCTGAATCACGATCGTTTTGGTGTGCTTTTGGAGACAAAACCGCGGCCAAAAGGCCGGTTTTTGGCTTCGCCGGAGCCACGGCCGGCGGCCGGATTCCGGTTGTAGGAGATCGGGGAGAGAGAAAGAGAGTTTTAAAATATTTACACTTATGGTCCCTGCGGTTTATTTCTTGTCATTTTATGCTTAAAACTTTCATTTAAGTTTTAAAAATAACATACTAACCCCTGAACTTAATTAACTTAAAGTTTTAAATATTTTTAAAGTTTAATAACTTTTTATAAATTGTTATTATTATTATTATTATTACTATTTATTATTATTGTTGTTGTTGTTATTATTATGAAACTTGTAATAAAAGATCTAGCTATATTCTTGTAATAAAATAAATACGAGATGTTACATGGTGGTGACAATCATAAGGTTGGCGTTTGTTTAAGCCTTGTATTTATTTTCGTATTTTATTTTAACGAAAATACGAGATGTTACAGTTGCTTTTTCATTTTGTTGTTTATTTGTTAGATTTTTTTATTTGTTAGTTAATAGTTTCTTGTCTTTAATCTTCCAATTCCTCTTACTTATTAGTTGTTTCTTTTTATTTGTTTGTGTAATTTGTTTTTAAAAGTTGTTTAGTTCATTTGTTAGATTTCTGTTCACTTCTCAAAATTTAAGGATTTAGAATGCAAGCTGTTTGTTTGTTTTTAATTGAGTGTTATGCATCATAGTTGTTGTCAAGTATATATTGGTTTGTATTCTTTTAAGATTTGAGTGATGTATTTAATTAAGTTTAATGGAGTACTTGTATGTTTATAGGAATCATATTTAAGTTAGTTTGCTTGGAATGGTATGAGAGGTTTAGAAAGAAAGTGACCATTTTTATGGCCCAATCCATCCGACCCGGCTCATTCGTTTTCACGATGAGGATTTCGAAAAAAGGCCCCTAAAATATTATTTCGCTTCAGGCCTTCAAAATGGTTGAACCGGCCCTGAAGGTGTTAGTCAAGCTTGTTAACAGGCTCATATCATTTGCCTTTTTTAAGGATATTTTTATCATTTTCTTTTAATTTTCTTTTTTTTATTTTCATAACTCGGTCCATTTTCATTTATCAATCATCACCACCACCGCTAACTACACCCACCAATAACCCAAAATCGAAAGTAGTGGCAGTGGGAAGTTGGAGGGAACATAGTCACATGTGGAATGCAGTGGTGATGGCGGCGGCAGCGGTTGTGATCTGGCGATGGAGACGATGGTGGTCAGGTTACATGGCGAGCGACGGTGGTGGTGGTGGTGATTTTGATATGGTGGTGGTTGTGGACTACGAGGAAAGAGAGAGAGAGATGGTGGGTGAAAGCAAGGTTGTTGATGATGATGATGTTAATCACATTAGATGTGAAGGTGGGTTTTACTAAAGTGGGGACTAAGGATATTTTTATCAATTTACAAAAAACTAAGGTAAAATCTAATGACGTCATGGTTGGGACTTAAGTGGAGACAAAAATGGGCAAATCAAGGCTTTAAAACTATAGGGATACAACGGTTAAATTGGAAAAAATCAGAGATGCAAATGCTAATTTACTCTATTTAAAATTTACGTACATATTTGCAAAAATAGCATACTTCTAAAGTTATTTTAAAATTATTTGCCAAAACACTTTTGCTTTATCATCTTCTGAATTATACCTTGTTATATACCTTCGTTACTTTTACCATTGATGTAGAACACATTTTGACCTTTTTTTATAAATGTTTTCGGATATCACTTAAAAGAATATGAATTTTAGTTTCTTAACTTTTCAAAATATTAAATGCCGGTGAGATTATCACTTCGCAGAAGGTCGATTATCAGTTCATGGTTGATTCATGGCTCATTGTCGACATTGTAAATAATCTTTTTTTTAATTTTAACTTTTGCTCTTAGTCATTTTTGTTAAAATGTATGCTTAAATAAGTTTCCACTGTAACGAAAATTTTAAATAAGCTTGGTCGAAACCGATTATATTAAGAGCCAGCCAGATAACTAACTGATGAACGCACCTTATCATCAATAAACAAAATTTAATATGATAACGTAACGAATATCAATTCACGAGGCACTTGATTCTTTGAATCTGAAATACTTGATACAATCATAAGATGAAAGAATTTAGACATCGATTTTAGTTAATGGATAGTCAACTTTTATATTTAGACGTAAAAATTGACGAGATAAAAGAATCAATTATCTCTTGTTCCATTTATAATGATTACAAAGGGTCCATATATTATTGCTTCATTGGATGCTAGAAAGTAGAAATAAACATACATTTAAACGTCTAGATTGTACCATCACATGATGTAACAACACAATAACAAAGTCAAATATGTATGTTTATAGCCGTTGATAAAATCATAAGTAGAAGAAGGGGAGTTTGGTGCATTATGTGTCGGTTGTTGTATTTTGGTAAATGGAATGATAATATTATTGTGTCCATTGTGTGTTGTACTTAGTATTGATTTGATGGCTTAACAAACTTCATATCTACCCTCTTACTCACTAATAATGTCGTTTCACCCCCCTTGTGATTTTACTTTGCTTTAATCTCACCCTTAACTTATGGGAATTTCATTTCTTGACTTAGAGTTGCACTTGCTTTTGTGCAATTTTGATTTTCATGTCAAAAAAATAAATGTTTTTTTGGAGTTAAGGAATTTTTTTAGAACTAATGTGTTTTTAAAATAATGATTAAAACTACTACTTCTAATTTTAAATTGTCTGTGACTAAAAACATCTCAAAACCTTAAAATCATAATATTTAACTAAGAATTAACTTTTATCAGATAGTTATTTTTGTCACTATGTTTCACACAACGTATATACATACATGCATTCATATATAAGCATAAGCATGTATGAATACATAAAATTTATATCACAACCATATCACACAAATATATACCCATATCACACAAATATATACACATACATAAACTATATATACATTTGTACATAGTTATGTACAACCCCCCACACACAAAATATATACAAATACATAAACCATATATGCATATATACACATACATAAACAATATATACATATGCACATACACAACAATATGCATATGTCGCAACAATTTGGAATCTCTTGAATCTCAGCTTAGGGGCATGGACTAACCTAGCATAAAATATGTGGGCGATCGACCACATGTATTTTAAAGCAAAGTAAAAAAAAGGGAGTGGGGGGGGGGGATTATCGAAATTCAAGTGATATTCTTATTCTTACTTAATAGTTATTGAACGATGCACTACCTCTTATAGTCACGATTATATTGAAACCTTTATTGTAGCTTTCAGTCTTACCAATTGCAACCACAAGTTGTCGTGATTAATGTGATCTAACTTGAACCGTAAATTCGAAAGTCAAGTTAAGAAACATCCAAGCAACGAAAATAACCGACCACGGGAATCCTAGCACGGGTTAGGATTCCTTAATTTTATCTTTACCTGATTTGTGGCAAATCAAACAAAACCATCTACCAAAATTAGAAGTGTGGTTAAAAATAACAAGTTTGAGGTTTCAATGTTTTTAGCAATAGTTTTAAAATGAATACAATAACTTTAATACTTGTATATAGAAACACGTTAAACTTCAAATCTTAAAGTCATTTTTAAGGATGGTTTTTACATGATTATGACATTGATTGCGATACTTGATATTTGATAGCTAACAACTAAAGTTGTCGGTGCAACTTAATACTCGAATCCCATGACCAATCATGCGTCATGATCTAGGCTCCATCACCTTTAATACTCACAAATCACACCTTCAACATGTGTGTGTATATATTTATATGCCATTCAATAGAAACCAGTTTTACTAGAGTTACGGAAAAATTAAGGGGTTGTTTGTTTCAGCTTATTAATGGTTCAGATGTTTAAATGGTTCAGCAATTAATGGTTCGGACTGTTTATTTCGCGAGCAAATGTCTTAGTGGTTCATACATTTGTCTTTGAATGGTTACGTATTATACTGAGTCTGAATGGGTAAGACCTCTTATCTGAGTTGATCAGACATTTGTATTTAAATAGTTAAGCTATATACTAGCTATTAATGGTTCAGATCTCTTAATGATTCAACACTTAATGATTCAGACCTCTTAATGATTCAGCACTTAATGATTCAGACCTCTTATTGGTTCAGCACATAATCATTCAAAAATTACCAAAATGCCCCTAAATTAATATTTGTATGTAATGGTTACATTACCGCCTCATCTATTAAAATAATGGATACATGTATCTATGTGATTTTCACGTTTCTCTACCTTAAGGTTGATCATACACATAGACATATGTGGATAAGTTAAATGAAGTTGTTACCTATCTAAGCTTACATTCAAAACCTTCTCTACCTTAAAGTTGATCATACACAGAGACATATGTGGATAAGTTAAATGAAGTTGTTACCTATCTAGCTTAGATTCAAAACCTTTAAAAACGAGATTGTTTTGCTTAATGTACACATAACTGTAACATCTATGTTACATATATACAAACTACTATTTTTAAGTTTTTGGGTAACCATGATAATCAGTTACTAAATAAAATCACAAGAACTCGTCAATATTCTGCCAACCAATAAGATCAGATAAACACCACTTGTACTGAACAAGTGGCCTTTAAGGTGCTAAAGACACAAAAGTATTAAAAACTTGATTCGAAAACCTTTACTAGAGGGACTCAAACATTTATCATGAAGCACGCCCTTGAAGATTTACTTTTCCTAATTTTACTCATAATCACTTCCTTTTAGTTGTTGATCATCGGGAGGTAATCATTGAATTGGTTTATAAAATGATCTCTTAAAAAATATCCAACTCAAACTCAGCTGAAAACAAGTATGGAATTGTTACACAGAAGATCATGAAAAAAGAAACATGAAGGAAGATAACATCCGGTGGATCACGAGAAAGCGAAGTATTCATACATTTTGTATATAAGCTTAGATGCCTAACAGTAGACATTTTTAAGAAAACTACTGCATGCACATGTACATGAGGCAAAATCCAAACATTGTAATTTTTAAGAGATTGGCTAAATCAGTATTTAAACATTATTTAAAAATAACCGACTACAAAATCACTCGGTTTGCAAGAATATGACTGCATATTTCTTCGTCAAGATCCATTAGCAAGTCATGGCTCTTCCTTAAAACAATCCTATAACGAGTTCTGAATGGAAGTAAATGCAAGTGATGATATACCAAAGTCATGAGATCTCATTTACCATCATCTAAATGTCCAAACAAGTCATTCCAATTAGATGCCGCTTCCTCGCGTGTTCTGAAAGACCAAATGTGTGTCTTTTCTTTCTCTCGGGTTTCCAGAATTTCCTGCAGTTATCAGTTAATTATCAGAAGTTCTAGTTCGATATAACAAATTATATAAGAAATACATAGTCTGCAGCCAGTTTCAGGAGTTGTGGAAAATGAAAGCAAGACCAAAAAAATATTTTCAAATGAAGAAAATAATTATATGCTCACAAGTGTTCAAGATTTTCTTATATCAATATAACTTAGCTTCATAGTTGTCAAAGGCGTAGGTGCATTTGAGGCGCAAAGAGTGAGCCATGGTCCTAGGCGCAAAGCACTTAAAAGGGGCTTTTGAAGCAAGGCGACGAGGCTGAAAAATGCACCCGAGCGTCTGAAAAGGGGCTTTTGAAGCAAGGCGACGAGGCTGAACTGGGCTTGCCAGAGGGCCTAGGCACAAATCTTGTGGGCTTTTGACAACAGAGCTTAGATTATATGTTGAATTGTTGATTGGAACATTTTGTTTCTTTGACACTTCCAATGGTGTCAGTAAAGCACAATGATCTCAGTGTTTTTAAAATATGTATAAGCCAATGGATATATAAACATTGGTTGAGCATCATTGGGGCCCCGGGTGGGGGGGGTGTAGGTTTAATCTTGACGGGTCATTTTGTTACGGGTCATGGAGTTAAGTTCACGGGTTTTTGTTTGGATGGATCAAGTTAGATTAGTGCCGAGTCATGAGAATAAGTCATATAAAAACATGTGTTTTTTTGTTTATGGTTGAGTCATCGAAGTCTAGGAATTTACCGAGTCTCATGCAGTTAGTTGGGATTTTTCTGTTTTGAATATATTCTATTAGCTGTGAGTCTTGTATTTAAGTATCTCATTGGGTTGAATAAAAGTTGTGAGAGTCTTTCCCAAAACCATGGATTACTATTATTTCTATTCTCCAACATTAACCTACTGGTTCTTTTACTTCATTTAAGAATCACTAAGGGAGTTCCAACAGAGGGGGGGGGGGCTATTTTTTTTGTCAGTATTGTTAAATTTTAGTTCGATAGTGTGAATTTTTGGTCCGGTAGTGTAAATTTTTATATAAATATCGAGTTCGCCCCCCTTCAAAAAATTAATTTCACCCCGCCCCCACTATGGAAGAGTTCAAATATATCATTATAAGTAGGCAAATAAAATTACCTGCACTTCTTGTGACCTTTTGTTTTGAGTTTTAAACAATCAACAAGAGCATTCCACTTCCGGTACAATTATCAAGCGATCCAAGTCTATAGTATTGTTGCATTTGATGTACTGGAGCTGCAATGATCATGAAGTTTCATTTACATATTATATATAAATATAAATACACATATGCATGCAGATTGCAGAACATGAGACAGTTGAGAACCAAGCCTTACAATAGCAGAACCAGAGAGCATCAAACGAGGTGGTGCAAGATACTTTTCGTGTAGGTAAAGCTACCACTTCTTCCTTCTCCACGCTCATTCTTCTGTAAATAATAGAAAGTATATGTGATCAAAATGCATGTCCTAAAAATACATAGACAAATATGATCATTGCTTAAGCTATACTCAAGGTTTCGTTCTAGTTGTCACTATGTTTCTTCAGGATGTTTTTTTCTTTACGGTTCAGATGTCTAGGACACCTTTAGTATATCTTCTCTTCTTGGTTTTAAAAATAGCGATTGAGGCGCGCTTAAGGCGTGAGGCTCTAGAGGCAATCAGGAAAACGCCTCATGGCTTTGAGGCGGCGCCTCATGCACATTTAGGTCAAATTTTGTCAACATTGGTCAAGATTGGGGTGTGTAAAAGGATGATATGTAGAAATAATCAAAGTGATGATGAGATTATGAATGATTTACATGGTTAAAAAAGCCAATATGTAAAAAAATTTAGACAAATGCAACTTTTGGCTGTACATATGGCTTATTTTGTTGTACATAGAACAACGCCTCGCATACGTGAGGCTCTCGCCTCATGGCTCACACATAGTGCCTCAGTTTTTCAGACTTGAACGCCTCGGATCGCCTAACGCTTTTTAAAACCAAGCTTCTCTTCAGATAAGATCAGACAAGATATGTAATACATAGGTGAGAGATAAACAGATCTATGTCGCACACTCGCACTTATATTAAATAATGAGTATCAAACGACACGAGCACTTCAAGATAAACCCAACCATTTTACTGGGTATAACAGATAACAAGCCTATCTAGATCACAGTTGCAATTTTTTGTGTTTTCAAACTACTGTATTTGTCACTTTGTTGTAAAACAACCATCCTGCTTTGTTAAATCGATTGTGAAAGATAAGAACTTGTGAATCATCGGGTTTCAAAGCATAATAATTGGTTTCTGACAAAGTGACAAATACAATGGTTGCAAATCAAAGGAAGAAGGTTATTCAAACATTTATGCTATGCAAGTTGCAACATTGAAAATTTATGTTTTCTGTAGGTTTTTATTCTACAATTAAGTGATTAACCATTTGGTAGTGGTTGCAAATCAAAGGAAGCTGGTTATTCAAACACTTATGCTATGCAACATTGAAATTTTAATGTTTTTTGTAGGTTTTTATTCTATTATTAACCATTTGGTAAAAACATAATCTAAAATTTTATAATGCGGTACTAAATATCAAAATTAATCCTTTTCATAGACAGATACATAACACTTGATTCTAAATAACCTTTTCTGTTAGATTTTCAAGCCGCACACACCATGTTAGTAAACTAGTCTTGAGCCCAAACCCACTGTAATAATATGACCCCTCATGCCAACCGACAATGGCAGACCTACTTGTGGAGTAGGGGGTGCAGCCGCCCACCCAAATTTTTTTTTATAGTCACTTTTGTTGTATAGATGTTATTTGATTAGGATTAGAGAATATAAACTACGATTTGAAAGTTTAAAAACTCCAAATCTTCAATGATTTATGAACCTAAACACGCCTAGCAGATCCACAACCACTGCATCAAAAACACGTTGATCATATTCGAGGTGGGACATTCCTTATGTCCTCGTATCATTCATGTTAACATGAGATTTGCCTAAGATGTCAAACCCACTGTCTCTAAACACATTTAGTAGTTTAATACCTGTCTAAATGATCATACGCATCACAAGTTTGATGTCAAACCGCAAAAATTTGTGACTAGCAGTTACAACAGTTGAATTTAGTAATTTACTCCCTAAAGGTCACTTAATTGTACATATGGTTTTAGTACTCCATGCTTAATATATCTTGGTCTTCCATTTGTGCTGAAAGATTATGCTGATACAACACCCCTTATTAACGCATACAACAATCTAACAATATATTGCTGTAACTCCTAACAAAGCAAATAACTTGGGATCAAAACTCACTTGGGCATTTCATCAAACACCTTATGGGCACAACTAACCATACAAATTTCAATCAACATAAACTCTAGATAAACTGAAACAATTACTTGAAAAAGAACAAAAATTTAACCTAAATGAAAAAAGAAAGAATACCACAATACATTCCTAATGAATTCATCACGTATGCATCAAATCTCATCAACTACAAACCAACAAAAAGATAACAAGATCTAACCCGATGTTTTGCTGTAAGAAACTAACAGTACAAGTGTTTGATGTTAAGCTTGATTCTTCTCGACGGCGCCGGCGGCCGCCGTGACGGTGGTCGGAATTCCTTTAAGACGATGACGGAGATCGTGAATTTGTTGATCAATGAATTCAAGAGAGTTTGATTGAGAGAATGCTGTATTGCTGTATGTTCTTGAGTTCTTGGGCTTCATAATTATTATGGGCCTTGTTATTTAATTACTACAAGCATTATGGGTTTGGTTACCACCTTGTCTTTTTGTCAAGAAAGGTTGTGGGTTTTTACAAGGTTCGGGTCAGAATGAGTTCCGATTAGAAATTGTACGGGTTAGAATGGGCTTTTACCAGGTCTTTTTGTAATGAATTATGATTAGAAACGTACGGATTAGAATGGGTTATTTTAAAGGTCGTTTTTTAAATAGTTAATACGTTGGCGTATGAGAAAAATTGAAAGAAGAAACCCTAATCTCGATTCTCGAGTTGCAACTTGCATGTTATCGTATTTGACTACTTTTTCTTCACTGATGAAACTTGTACATGTTCGTTGCCCATCGTGACCCCTATGTTCCTTTGATGATGCCCGGTATGACCCATGTGGCCATGTATTATCTTTTTTCAGTTTTAGATGTGCCCAGGCTAATCTAGAGGTGCACAAACCGGGTTGAAATTTGAAACCGGTTCGGTTTCAAACCGGGTAGGGTTTTCGTCCGGAAAAATCCAAATCAAGTTTGACCGGGCTCCAGGTTGGGTCCAAATAAAAAATCGGGTTTATACCGGGTTGAGGTGTGGAGGGGACAAACCGGTTTGAACCCTACGGGTTAAATCGAGTTAGAACAAGGTTGGGGATGTACCAGATTGAACCCGGTTCGGGTTCGGGTTGGGTCGTATGGTCGGGTGACCGGGTTGGATGGTGCAGCTCTTGTTAACCCCTAGAAATTAAAGATGGCCCAAACTGACTTGGCCCATAATCTTACATTAAAGAAAGTCCAGATGAGCCCATTTTATAGTGTTTGGGTGGGAACTGCCTGGTGGCCCAGGTCTACCAAAGAGAGAATTACCTAATATGAAAAAAGCAAGTGTGAATAGTACTATTCATTGAATAGTACTATTCTTCTGCTCTTCTTCTGCTCCTCTTCTTCTTCTGCTCACATTGGTATTTCCATTTATTCATCGATATCGTGCCCTCAATCTTCGATCTCTTCGTTCTCCACCTACAAACCGACGCCCGTCTGCCATCCACCACCGTACCGTCGGCCATCCACCACCTCACCGTCGGCCATCCACCGCCCCAACCCTCTCTATTTGACCTCAACTCTAACCCACCCCTTAAACCAAGTGGTGTACGGTGGTGTTACCAGATGGCGAGCCGTGATGGGCGAATCCCCACCTAACCCCGACGACTACGACGGCGTGGAGTACTGGTCGCACCCCGAGCGCACCGGCTGGCTCACCAAACAAGGCGAATACATCAAGACCTGGCGCCGCCGCTGGTTCGTCCTCAAACAAGGCAAACTCCTCTGGTTCAAGGACGCCATCGTCACTCGCGGCTCCCACCCCCGCGGCGTCATTCCGGTCGCCACCTGCCTCACCGTCAAAGGGGCCGAAGATGTCCTCAACAAGCAGTTTGCCTTTGAGCTATCCACGCGATCTGACACCATGTACTTTGTTGCTGATTCCGAGAAGGAGAAGGAGGACTGGATCAATTCCATTGGCCGATCCATTGTTCAGCACTCCAGGTCAGTCACTGCTAATGAGATCGTTGATTACGATGATAGGTGATTTTGTTGTTGATTTGGGCGTTCGGTGTGTAAAATTTGGTGTTTTTGTTTTTTTGTTTGTGATGCTTGCTTTGTTTGGTTATGAATCCGTGTTTCTATTTCTGTTGTTAGATGATTATAATTGCAATGCTTTTTCTTTATGGTGTTGTTAGATGATTGAGATCTTCAGTTTGTTGAGTTCTTGTGGTTTGGTGTTGATAAAGTTAGAAATTAGGTATTTTTTTCAAGAGTAATGGTTTATGATCTTGAGATCATGAGTTTAAGCGGTTGGAAACAGTCGCCTGCACATGGTGTAGGGTAAGGCTGCCTATATCTGGCTCACTCTTGACTCGAGAAAGGTAAGAGCTAAGTCAAGAATCGGGTATGCCTTTCAAGATTAAGGGTGATAATAATCTATGGTAATTGCTGTAGAATCCTTGCAAAAGCTGCAATTGTTCTAGATTTTAATTATATTGCTTGGATTTATTGAGTTAGAATCTTTACAAACCATTTCTAAACAATCAATTAACAGTAGTTTCCATCAAATTGAAGGATTTAGAGTGTCTTGCGATAAGATTTAAGAACTGCAAACAGTAGTCTCCAGCAGACTGATCATCTTGCTAGCCAAGTGATTAATTTTCACTATGTTTTGCCTTCTATGAATGCATCATATGAGCTCCCGCATTAGAAATTCCCTAATTATGCATTCAAAGATCTGATCGTGTGGTTAATTAATTCATTTTGATAGCAAATTACACTGTTTAAAGAGCCAAATTGAGTTTCTGTAATTACACGTCGGCCATCCACCGCCCCAACCCTCTCTATTTGACCTCAACTCTAACCCACCCCTTAAACCATCGTCGTCCAACGACGAAACCCTAGATCTGGGTTCGCCGGAGGAGTTGCAGCTACGTGGTTAGGTTTCGCAGGACGGAAGAAGGGTTCGAAACACTACAAGGCCACCCTTTTAGGGCTCGATTCATTGCTAGGGCTCGAATACTATTCAAGTTGGGAGGTTAGGGCGTCGATTGAAACCAAGGTTAACGCAATGGTGGTCTCGATTTTGGACCCGATGATTTCTCCGGTTTTCAGGTAGGCTTTTTCCCCTCCTTTTTGCCTTCATCTTCGGTTTATCGATTTTCTTTCGTGTAATCGGATTGTGCTTTTTTGAGGTTGCATGTTGATGTTTTCTCTGTTTTTTACTCTGTAATGTGCTTTAGGATTGGGTTTTTGTGTTTTTTCAAGAGGTTGTTGCGTCTATGGCTCCGGATTTTGCGCTGTCATTCGTTTGTGTGTTACATTGAATAAAATTGTTGTCGATTTCTGATGTGTTCTTGCTGTTGGATGTTTTAGGGTAGTGTTTGAATGTTATGCTGGTTTGTTTTTTACACCCTGTGAGTATGTGTTAACAACTGTTATTGATTTTTTCTTTTTTTCTCCTATTCTGCATTCTCTGGGTTTCTTCTTATGTGTAGAGTAGCAGATAATATTCTGTGGATGTTTGTATATAGAATTTTAGTTTGGTATTGCATTGGTGAGTTACATGATAATGATGTACATGTATGTACAAACATTTTTCTTTGGGTTGTTTGGTTATTGTTAGATTTGAAGTTGGGCACCCATAACAGCTTTTATGTGGTAGTGGCTATTGCTGTCTAACTGATATTGCTATGAATATACTTTTGTTGATCAGATTTTCGCTCATCGTTTGATATCTACTTCATCGGCTGGTGATTTGCATAGGTAATTTCTACATTGAATGAACCATTTATGTGTTAACAGCTATTGTTCATTATTTTTTTTTCTGTTCTGCATTTTTGGGAGTCTTCTTATGTGTAGAATAGCACAAAATATTATGTGGATGTTTGTATATAGAATCTGGGTTGGTCAGTTACATGATAATGCTGTACATGTATGTAAATAGTTTTTTTTCTTTGGTTCTTTGATTATTGTTAAAATTGAAATTAGGCACCCATAACAGCTTTTATGTGGTAGTGGCTATTGGTGTCTAATTAATATTTCTATGAATCTACTTTTATTGGTCAGATATTGGGTCGTGGTTTGGTATCTACTTCATCGAGTGGTGACTTGCATAGGTAGTTTCTAGATTTAAAGTTTGTATGGTAGTTAGATTCGCTTTTTGGATGTATGTTCTTTATCATGCTTTCTTATAGTGGTGCCTATAGTTATAACACACTTACGTTGAACTTACTAACATATTGATCGTTTTTGTTAGGAAGTGGAGGATATTCTTACTTATATGAGCCTCTATGGTGGGTAGGCATGATAACAAGTGAGTTTGTTGATTTGATGTTGTTTAAGATTAAAGGGGTTCAAGGAAACCAGGTAAATTATAGTTGTGTTTGTTTAATGTTGTCGTCTTATTTGTACAGTGGTTGTTGGAGAGGTTGCAAACTTTACCGCCTATGCATTTGCACCAGCTATTCTGGTCACTCCTCTTGGGGCACTGAGCATTATAATAAGGTATGAATATATGTTTGAATTGTTCTTTCGCTTTCACATAACAGTCTTACATTGTTATTATTCCGTATCTCAGCGCTGTACTCGCACATATCATTTTACAAGAAAAATTACATATTTTGGGGTCCTTGGTTGTGCTCTATGTGTTGTGGGATCCACAACAATTGTTCTACATGCTCCTCAGGAACGTGCAATTGAATCAGTTACGGAAGTATGGGATCTTGCTACAGATTCAGGTAACATCTTTTAGTTTCATTCTAATGGGCTGTGATGAGTTGATGGGTCTGAGTAAAAATTGATTGAGGACATTGTCTAACCCTGGAAGGGGTGTAGGATGGCAGGTTATTGCCTGCAACCCGCCCTCCGGCCATGATGGAGTCATTTTTTTACACACTCTGAGCCCGACATTAAAGTGGAAAATTGTTGATTTTAATAGTCTCAAACTGTGGTGTTACCGACATTTTGTGGTCGGCGTGGTCCTCTCGGTGTGATCTTGCTGTCTTAGATAGTTTATAGAGTATCGATTTACAGCGTTTTCAAGACGCGCAACGCGCGTCTGGATATTAAAACTAGTTATAATTTAAATTTACTTTGAATAATCTTGGTGAATATTTGTTTTAACAAATCACTAGTTTTTCTCCTATAAAAAACTATGTACTCAAGGATTAAAGGATACAAAAGCCGATTGATTCAAAGGAATACAACATACGAATTCCTCCTTCATTACCATTAAAGAAGGTTTATGCAATTAATTATTATTTTATTAAACTACTAATGAAATTTACATTATATTTTTTGTTAAAATGTATAGACTCAACCGGCCACCACAAACTTACCATAGCCCTGTCAAAAGTTGCTAGGTATTTTAATTTACTTTTAAGTCTAACGTTTTGATTTTAATCAACGATAACACTGTATTTTACACATATTCTATTTTAAAATTAGTACATTGCATTTTACAGGATTTTAACCTATAATCTTTTTATTAAAGAATACACCTACTCTACCTAGATGATGTTTGATAGGTGTTTCTAAAACCAATCAACATTAATAAGTATACAAGAAAAACTATTCTAGCCATGAAAATTTGTTACTGGTCTAGATTATGAAGGTTTTATTAAAGAGTTTGAATCAAATAAAGTTTACATCAAACGGAATTTGAATATACACACATATACAAAGTTACACACGAAACATATTAGGGGAAATGAAAACTTTTAACTCCGTCAAATATAAACTTTATACAATTCAGAAACTGTTAAGATTCAATCAATTGATAACAATAAGAAATCGAAAACGAAACGTGTACTAAAACTGCAAGAGAGTTTATTGGAATTAAGAGATACAATTTGATCAGATCAAAAATCACATCCCTAAAACAAGAACAACACTATTTATACAATCTCAATGTTAACGGCTATTAACAGACTTCTAACCACCTTTAACAACCAACACAAGAAGTTTACACAAATAGCCCCTGATCTATTAACAAGTTGTTAATAGATATAAAAGCTTCGGAAGAAATACAACAAGCTTCGGAAGCAATATAAACTTCGCTTCGGAAGCAGCTTATGACTAACTTCGGAAACACCTTTATATTCAACAATCTCCACCTTGTTTCCAAGTTAAGTAACATTTAAAAGTTGTAAACAATACTCAAATTTAGGACCGGTCAATGCTTTGGTTAACATATCCGCTGCATTATCCAAAGTATCAACTTCACCAACTCTTACTTCCTTTGTCTTAAGCACATCCCTTATGAAATGAAGCCTCACATTGATGTGCTTCGTTCGCTCATGATGACTTGATTTTTAGCAAGTTGCACAGCCCCACGATTGTCACACAACACCATACTATCCTGCAGTTCTCCTCCCAGCTCAGTAACAAACCTCTTAACCACAAAGACTCTTTTATTGCCTCAGTTAAAGCAACATACTCAGCCTCTGTTGATGACAGAGCTACTATAGACTGCAAAGACGCTTTCTAACTCACTACACTACCTATCAAGGTAAAAATATACCCGGTCATTGACCTGCCTCTATCTAAATCTTTTGCAAAGTCACTATCAACAAACCCAGTTAAAACATCTCCCGACTTTTGCTTCTCACCAAACAAAAGACCAACATCATTAGATCCATTCAGGTATCTAAAAATCCACTTAACAGCCTTCCAATGATTAACTCCTGGATTAGAAACAAACCTGCTGGTCAATCTCACAGCATAGGCAATGTCTGGCCTGGTACACACCATCAAATACATTAGACACCCCACTGCATTTGCATACGGCACTCCCTTCATTTTCAACTGATCTTCTTCGGTACTAGGACTATCTCTATTAGACAACTTAAAATGTTGAGCTAATGGAGTTACAACCGCCTTACAACCAGACATTCCAAACTTATCCAAAACTTTATTAACATACCCAGACTGTACTAACTTCAGCAGCCCATCTTTCTATCCCTGCAAATTTCCATCCCTAGGATCTTTGCTGCTGGCCCAAGATCCTTAATGTCATACTCGGACTTAAGCATGACCTTGGTCTCTACAATCTGTTCTTTACTCTTACATGCTATTAGCATATCATCCACATAGAGTAAAAGATACACAAACTCCTCCTTAGCATACTCCTTGTAATACACACAACTATCATAGCAGCTTCTTCTAAAACCATTTCCCAACATATGGTCATCAAACCGCAAATACCATTGTCTTGATGACTGCTTTAACCCATACAAGGACCTCTTCAATAAGCACACCTTTCCTTCTTGACCCTCCACCTCAAAACCTGGTGGCTGCTTCATATAGATGGTTTCCTCTAACCTTCCATGAAGAAAAGCTGTTTTAACATCCATCTGTTCTAACTCATAATCCCTATGAGCTACCAATGCTAAAATAGTTCTTATTGAAGTATGCCTAGCCACAGGAGAAAAAATCTCATTATAGTCTACCCCTGCTCTTTGGGTAAACCCCTTAGCCACTAACCTTGCCTTAAATCTTGGCTTCTCACCCTGCACACCCTCTTTGAGTTTATAGATCCATTTACAATCCACAACCATTTGATGTTGTGACTTGTCAACAAGAACCCAAGTTTCATTCTGATACAGAGAACTCATTTCATCCTTCATAGCACTTAGCCATTTTTCTTTATCAACCGAATTGATCATGGCATCACTAAAAGATAAAGGTTCTTCTAAAATTTTTTGTTCAGCAGTCATAAAAGCATAAGCAAGCATATTTTCTGATGTGTCTAATCTATATCTAGCAGGTGGCTTAACTTGTCTCCTAGATCTATCTCTAGCTAGGCTATAAGAAGATGATCTTGGAGACCCCTGACTTGCAGCCCCTTCGGCATGGCCATCAAGGCTGCAGTCTGAACTATGGCCTTCAGACCTTTCAAGGTTAGAGTCACTTGACTCACCAAGCTCCACCTCAATTTGACACTCCTTTGACCTTTGACCTGTCACCTTTAGAACTCTTCAATAAGTCCTTATATACCATGTCTTTATTAAAAGTGACATCCTACTAACAAACAACTTTGGCTTTGAATTATCAACTCTCCAAAGCCTATAGCCTTTTACCTCTTCTGCATAACCAAGCAACACACACTTAACAGCTCTGGGTTCAAGCTTTTCTTGCTTAACATGAGCATAAGCAACTGTACCAAACACCCTTAGATTCTCATAACCCTCAACCTTGCTACCAGTCCATTTCTCCATAGGTACCATCATATCAATGGCTGATGATGGTGACCTATTCACCAGAAATACTGCTATGTACAAAGCTTCTGCCCAAAAACCTTTGGGTAGTCCTGACTCATGTAGCATACATCTCACCTTATTTAGAAGGGTCCTATTCATTCTCTCAACTAAACCATTTTGTTAAGGGGTACCAGGAACTGTTAGGTGCCTTTTCATACCCTGGGTCTTACACATAATTTCAAATTCAGAGTTATAGAATTCAAGGCCATTATCAGTTCTTAGCCTCTTAACCTTTTTACTTATTTGAGTTTCAACCATCATTTTCCATTCTTTAAACTTGTTAAAGGTTTCATGTTTGTGTTTTAAAACATAAACCCACACTCTTCTTGAAAAATCATCAATAATAGACAAGAAATAATGACACCCACCCAGAGATGCAGTTTTAGTTGGCCCCCCAAGGTATGCATGTACATAATCCAAAATTTCTCTAGTACAATGTTTACCCTTAGTGAATTTTACCCTGTGAGCCTTACCCATAATACAATGCTCACAAAAAACAAACTCACCATTTTTCAACTCACTAAGTAGATTCTGTTTCTTTAATTCAACCAGACCTTGACTACTCATATGCCCTATTCTCCTATGCCATAACATGGCAGGGTTGTTCTTATTTCCTTCTACAACACTTGCCCTACTCAAATTTACACAACCTTCTAAAAAGTATAGGTTATTTGTAACCCTACTCCTGACATCAAAACCATCGACCCTTTAACCATCTTAGCCTTCCCATTCCTCAAACTTACACTATATCCTTCTTTTTCAAGTAAACCCAAGGATATCAAGTTTTTAGTGAGATTAGGAATGTACCTCACATTCTCTAGTTCAAAACTAGTGCCATTGTCAAGACTCAACTTGACTGTCCCATAGCCCTTTATGCAACAAGGTCTATCATCTCCCAGCATCACCTCTCCCAAATCTTTTGCTATAAACTTCTTGAAAAACTTCTTGTGAGGAGTCATGTGATAGGAACATCCTGAATCCATGACCCATGAATCACTTACATGCCCCTTTGTAACCACAAGAACATCAGAGGATTCATAACCATCCAAAGATGGTTCAGGTGATGAACTTTCTTGATTCTTGACTACATTAGCATCTGGTTTCTTGAATTTCCTCTCTGGACATTCCCTCTTCAGGTGTTTCTCAGAATTGCAAATGTAGCACTTTCTTCTGAACCTTGACTTTGATCTGCTCTTGAACTTGGACCCCTTTTGTTCATTTCTTCCTCTGACTTCCGACCTACCCCTTACATACAGTCCATCAATGGACTCCTCTTTGATGTCTGTTTTCTTCTTCAATACTCTCGAATTGAGTGCAGCCAACACTTCCTCCATGGAAAGTGTTTCTCTCCCATACATCAAGGTTTCCACAAAGTGTTCATATGACTGGGGTAAAGAGGTTAGAAACAAAATTGCCTGGTCTTCATCTGCAAGACTCACCTCTATATTCTCCAAATCAATCACCAATTTATTGAATTCATCGGTGTGATCTGCAATTGATTTCCCAGGGCTCATCTGAAAGGTATACAACTTCTTCTTGAGATACAACCTATTGGCTAAGATTTTTTCATGTACAATCCATCCAATTTGGTCCAGATTCCAGCAGCAGTGGTCTCCTTCGACACCTCTCTCAACACCCGATCACCCAGGCTTAGGATAATCGCACTATGAGCCTTCTCTAATTTCTCTTTCCACGCTGTTTCGATCTCCTTCTTCTTTCTTCAGGGGTATTCTCCGGCACTTTCGCATCGCCGGCTTCAAGCGCCTCTAGCTACCACTCCCTGATGAACCAACAGCGCCCTCATCTTCAATCTCCAAAGACTAAAATCATTCCTTCCATCAAACTTTTCCAGTTCGAATTTAGTCGTCACCATTGTTAACCTTCAATTGAGCCAATTGAATCTTCGTCTGAGAAAACGAGCTCTTGACCTCGCTCTGATACCAATTGTTAAGATTCAATCAATTGATAACAATAAGAAATCGAAGACGAAACGTGTACTAAAACTGCAAGAGAGTTTATTAGGAATTAAGAGATACAACTTGATCAGATCAAAAATCACATCCCTAAAACAAGAACAACACTATTTATACAATCTCAATGTTAACGGCTATTAACAGACTTCTAACCACCTTTAACAACCAACACAAGAAGTTTACACAAATAGCCCCTGATCTATTAACAAGTTGTTAATAGACATAAAAGCTTCGGAAGAAATACAACAAGCTTCGGAAGCAATATAAACTTTGCTTCGGAAGCAGCTTATGACTAACTTCGGAAACACCTTCATATTCAACAGAAACAAACGATATATTAAAAATTCGTTTTCGCCCCCGAGTAGGTCGGATCGCCCATAGCGTTTATTATCACATAACATTATGTAAAAAATAATAAAGATTGTTTTTATATTTGTGCCCCTTGATAGAAATACTTTGCCTGTTTAGGCACAGGGGTCATTCCACCGTAACTAAAGATGACTTTCTCATCAAAATCACGTTGACTTTGACCCATAGTTTCTACATTTTCGTTGACTTCTTCAGTTTCATCTGCCCGATGACTTTGACTTATTATTTCAACAATTCCATTGACTTCTTCAGTTTCATCTACCATTGACTTTGACTTATTGTTTCCATATTTCCGTTGACTTCTTCAGTTTCATCTGCCCGTTGACTTTGGCTTATTATTTCAACAATTCCATTAACTTCTTCAGTTTCATCTAACAATTGACTTTGACTTATTGTTTCCACATCTCCGTTGACTTCTTCGGTTTCATCTGCCCGTTTACTTTGACTTATTGCTTCCACATTTCCGTTGACTTCTTCAATTTCATCTGCTCGTTGACTTTCATTATTGATTTTCTCATCTTTAATGTAATCTAGTGTAAACATTACCTGCAGGAACCATCAATAAATCTATCAAAGTACAACTTTCAAAGCTAAGTTAGAGGCTATAGTACAAGTCAGTAATGCATTCACCTTCTTCATGGATAATCTTATATGTGGATCCTTACGTACACATTTTAATGCCAGTAGTACAATGATCACCGCCTCATTGATGTCGTATTCAATTCCCGGATCGATCAGCTCAATAAACTTTCCTTCCTTTACGAGCGAATTAGCCTGCGAAAAGCAAAATGTATAGACAACTAACAGCTCTAATTTTAAGTAGAGAACAATGAAAAAACATAATGCACTTATACATAATGTATAGGTCGGGCTCTTGCATTTCTTGATTTAAATTTGGGTATGTTTTGAACGTCCCTCTTACCCATTTGATCAAACTTCGTCCTTGTAGTCGCGTATCAGTTGGACTCAGGCCTGTAACAAGCTGCAATAGGACTATCCCGAAGGCGTAAACATCTGTTTTAGTTGTAGCTTTCCCTCTTTCTCTATATTCGGGTGCCAAATATCCCAGGGTACCAATTATACAGTGATTCGAGGAGTTTTGCGATTCGTTTGTCATGGTCGCTAGCCCAAACCCTGCAATCTGTAGAGAAAAAGAAGATAAAATAGATGGAGTTTGTTTGTATCATGTGTTATTAATAAATTTGCGTCCTTTAATAAATGGCTTAATTTGGGTCATTTTTTCTTATAACTTGGCTAAATGGGCGGGTTGGGTCTGGTTGTGTAACGGCTCAGTTCAGGTTCGGGTCAAAACGGACAAATTTAATAATGGGTCATGATAGGTTATGGGTCAAGCCGGGTTCAGGTTAAAACATGTTCGAGTCAAAATGGGTCATCTATTTAACTAACTATCCATTGAAATTATTATTAATCCTTCAAAAATGCACAGATTCATTTTAAATTAACATATTAAATTAAACAAAATAATGACTGAGGCCAAGAACGCCGACGCCGAGGATGGCGATGGCGATGGCGATGGCGATGAAGACGTTGGTTGCCATTGGAGAATGAAGTTACGTGCTTTTATAGCGGAAACCTTGGTGATTGTGTCAAAAAAATTATCATTAACCATTGCACCATTTGCGGTTGAAGATTACATTCATATTAAGGATGAGACGATGGGCTGAATTTTAGGGAATATGGTATAGGCAGGCAAAAAATCTGGTTCGACAAAAAAACCAGTCCGTTTTGAAAAAAGGTTTTAGCCAAACCAGTTCCAGCCCGATTCTAACAGTTTTTATACCGGTTTGGTTGCCCGACACCCAAAACTGTGAAAAAGCCTGTTTTAAGAAAAGGGTTTCAAAACTTGTCCAAACCGGTTTGAGGGGTTCGAGTATTAAGTTAGAAGAACCGATTCATAAACAACAAAAAACTAGTCAGGTTTAAAAATTGATCGGTTTGGGGGAAAACCGGTTTTGGAATATGTAACATCCGGCGCCTTGCACCATCAATATTTGTCCGTTTTGCCCACAAGTAGCTCATAGATTTACTTTTTATTACCCGGGTGAAAACCTCCAAGAAAGGTCACCTATCCCTGAATTGCTGTCACCTGAGCACGTTTTACTATGAAGTTTTTCTATCATCCACAGCCAATACGTCCAAAACACGTTGGTGATATTAGAGGCCAGACAATACTTATGAATCCAGCATCTTTGTTATCCACAAACAATGTGAGATTTATATAGGGAGTCACAGAATATGACATTAATTGATGATCAGTGATGAAATTGAAATAGGAACATATGTGGTATTGAATGAAAACTGGGGATTAATCATTGATGATGATTTTTGGATGGGATCAAATATTTGATAGGGAGAATGAATTATATGAAAAATGATTCAAAGTTAAACCTAATAATGACCCATCTAGACCCGTTCGGGTATCTAGCACCATCCATCTTAACCCATTTATTTTCTCATCAACTTTTATAGTTGCCCATCTTAAACCCGTTAAAAATTTAACTAACCTATCTTAACCTATATCTTTATAATTAAGGCCTTAATCAACCCAATCGAAAGCAAACATGTTAGCATTACCCGTTCTCCATTTTTTCTTTCCTTGATGAGTAAGAATATGGCCCTACTCAAATTTTCAAATTAGATAATATGTTAAAACAGGTCACTCTTATAAAACTTATTGATTTAAAACATGTCCAAATGCGTCAGCACCACCCGTTGCCATCGTCTATAATCACCAAAAACATCTCACAGTCGACACCACCATATGTCGTTACACCTACTAGACGCTACCGGTAGTAGCCGTCCTAAAATCCCACATCGTCACTAGCCGCTATGGAAATCATATATAGCGAGCGAGCCCGAGTAGATTTTCTCTAATAGGTTCAAGTCAAATCTGTTTTGATTAGACCCTATTTTGACATGATATTTTTGACAACGACATGTTTTGACCCGCACCTAGTTGCCGCAAAATTATTTCTAACCCAGTTTCCAACCTAACATGCCCATTTATCAGACTTAGCTTTTAAACACTTAAAAAAACGACCATCATGGACTAAATTATTAGATACATATACAATAACCAATGATCATTAACTCACGTGGTTAAGTTCAGATGTCCCAAGATCTCATAAACATAGACGAAGGTCTTGGTTTCAAGTCTTACATGTGACAAAAATAATGGGGGGTTTCAGGTGGTCCAGGGAGTTTTCTCACCTAATGTGAGTTTCCACCTGATGACGGTCTCAGGTTTCGTACTTGAGTAATGAGAATGATGGGTGTGCCAGTGACCCATCAGTGATCTAATTGGCCGTTTAAAAAAATACTTATATTATAATCTCTAGTGTATCACACATTAAGGAGTTGATGGCTTACCAACGCTTCAAAGTCATGTGTCAACAATATGTTTTTGGGCCTCATATCTCCATGGATTATGTTATTACCATGCAAATAGTACAACCCTTTAGCTGCACCAATGGCAATTTTGATCCTTTCTTCCCATGTCAAAGGTATTGTGTTTCGATCTATTATATCGTGTTAAAAATTAGAAATACCAAAAACTGCATTTAAACGTACACGTATTTGAAAACCAACAGTCTTACGTGTTAGATGTTGTTCTAGTGACCCGTTGCACGCGTACTCGAAAACCAACAATCTCGGGCTTTCGTCTAAACAAGTTCCCAACAACATGATCACATTATCATTTTGTGCTTTCTCAAGCGCTTGCATCTCCGACGTATACTTCTTTGTGTCACTTTGTACCTTAATGAGGATGTTTAGCTTAATATCTTTGAGGAACCCGCGAAAAACAACCTCATTTTCTCCTCTGTAGATGAAATTTTCGGATGAAAATCGGTTCGTTGCTTCAACGAGCTCGAGGTAGGAAAAGTTTCTACTTTGCCATGTACTCGTCGGCCTTGTGCTGTTACAAGTTGTACATATTATCTGATCAAGTTGTACTTCCGGCATTGGAAGCGCCTCAACAACATGATTCTTGTCATCTTGATTATTGATTAACGCTAACGTCCCATCACTGAGGCTATTTCTCGTGCTTGTGGAACTTGTACCTTATATGTAACGATGATTAATGCTTATATTATTTTTCTACATAAAAACACGTATAAATTCACTCTAAAAATAAAAAATTTCTTGAAATGCTTACTTGAGGATTCCAATTTGATACTAAACAAATCTTCATCATTGTTATGTGCTTCTCTAGTCGAACTTTTGTTGTCGACGGGATTTTTTACAGTTGATGATAGCTTTGGTCCCCTTATTCTTGCAATGTAGTCGTCATGTTTCATTGTCGATATCCCACACGAAAGCTTCTCAAGGAAATAGTTCTCATCTCTCTTCATTTTCCTAAAAGATACAACAAACATGAACTTGAAATAGTGGCGGATCTAGAAGACAAGTTCACGGGCAACATAAGTTTTTTTACCGTACACGCAGTGGCGGAACCATGAATTATTTCTTACGACTCCCTATTTTTTATAAGTAGCTTCTAACGAACGACATAAAAAATTTTGAGTTGTTCGACTGAGTCGAGTCTGATCGGGTTGGAATAGACGTAGTTAAATTGCATTGAATTGTTAACAAAAATACGATAATAAAATAAATTAATTTTTTTTTACATTTTATAGTGTTTCTTACGTGTATTCATCTTTTGATGCTTTCTTTTCACAATAAAACGATTCATATTCTCTAAATTTTAAATTTAAACAATACCTAGAATCATTAAATTAAACATAAAATGTATGTTATAAATAAATAATCATGTACGAGCATTCATAGTAGATTCATACACTATTTACATCATTTGTTTTTATTTTATTATCATTTACTTTTAAAATTAAGTTTTAAAATTTTTTATAAAATTTTGAATATGAGACATACTCTGATCATTCTAACAACATTCCTAAGGTCTTGATACATTGTCAAGATTTCTAAACAAAAATAACATAAACATCAATTATTATTTTTTCTTCTTTTCCTTTTTTCATAAAAGAATAAATAAAATGTGTATGACCATTGAAAAAAGGTATTATTTATTATGTTATATACTAGTATTAAACTCACTCGCATTACAACGGGAGGTGTAAAACCATGCCAAGTAATATTAATGGCACACCACCGTCTAGAGGTGGGCAAAACGGGTTTTGGGCCATACCAGAAACCGGTTTCGGCCCAATTGGGTTTTTGTGTACCCAGGTTGAGGCGAACCGGGTATGAACCCGGGTCGGGTTCACTTGCTTGAAAACCCTAACCGGCTTGAAAACCCTAACCGGGTCGGGTTGGGTTTGGTCCGGAACCGGGTCCAATGTGTGTGTTCAATACCAGGTCCAATACCGGTTCAAATCGGGTTCAACCGGGTCGGGTTCGGGTTGGTTTACTAAAAAACTGAAAATGTAAAACCGGTTCCAACCCTAGGGGTTTAAACGGGTCCAACCCAAGTATACCTCCCATCGGGTACTACCCGTACCCGGGTCCGGGTCGGGCTCGGACCCGGTTTTTATGCCCATCTCTACCACTATCAGTGACAACCAACACTGAAGAACTCAATAAAACGAAAAAAAATAAATCGAATGAAAAGTAGACGTAAAAACATTGAATCATACACTTACGCCAGAAAAAAGTAAAACTATAAGTATATTGATCTAGGACCAGCGCATTATGACATGACCGTTAAACTGGAAAAAATAAGTGAAAAAACGTTGAACCACACACGCACGTTGCAGCGTGATAACTCCTAAAGTTTAGATCGAAACGTATAACGGAAAATTTTAAAATTTGTAAAGTAAAGATGACCAAAGTTGGAAGTAAAAAAAATATATTAAGGCTAAATTATTAAAGATGTAAAAGTATTGGGATAAAATTAAAAGATTAAAGATTTAAAAAAACTGGGTACATCCCGTAAAGCACATAATACAACTTACAATGCATATAAATAATTAGTATATATATAATTTTTATTTTTAAGCTTATTATTGTATTAGGTTGGGTAATGGGTATTTTGGGTTTTTATGTTATTTGGTAATGGGTAATGAGTAGTGGTTATTTATGATTTTATAGAATGTATTGTTTTTTATAAATTAGTAGATTTTTATTTATAATAAATAAATATGTCTGGCACTGCCTGAAAACATTTTGGTCACCGGTTTTTTTGTTATTGTAAGAATCTTTTAGAAAAACTTACACACCTCACCAACGGGGAAATAACACACTTACCATAGCTTCAACAATAGTAAAAACAAAGAAGTCATATACATAAGAGTTATAGCTTTACTTATCAAGTATCAGCCATGTCGCGTTGATTTTCTTGGATGCTTCTACCACGGCATTCTTTAGTATAGGTGCGGCCACCAATTCGATTTTGAAATCGACCTGTAAACATATAGTATAACTTAATCATGTGTAAAAGAGCACTAGTCGACGGTTTAAATCATAGAACTCTCTCGGTTTTCACCATTCATTTTGTTTTTCTTCTGTACGTTTGTGTGGATGAAGATCGACAAGGCTTAACCATCAAGATATTTTTTACTATTATATCAGAATAGTTAATAATAACACACAATACCTTAACGAATTTCCATTACTCTACATCGTTTTGTAATCCACTAACCATGATAAATGTAGACCAAGTTATCCTGATTACCTTTTGTTCTTCGTATAGTTTTGATACTTCAACAAGGTCGTTATTGTTGTCGTACTCTTTCTTCTTCTTAGCAACTTCATCGTCGATAGCCTTTTGGTTCACGCCGAACATGGAACTTTCTATTCTCATCATGTATCCCACTACAAACACAAAGATTTATGATAACTTAGCCAAACACTAATAAAATTACATTTCTAGAAAACTAAGCATTTTTATAACAGTAAAAATTATATAATAATCATTATCAACAATAAGTACTAGAAACATACTAGGATGTTGGATTTGATGAACAACACAAAGAAACATAAACATATCTCCGGCCTTTAACACGAACTTATTAAGAACCGATCTCAACGAGTTGACTCTCACTCCTCGAGAGGCATCATGAGCCAACACGACCCTTTGACTTTGACTTTGACTTTGACCTTCCATTGACAAACCACCTCCAATTTCTATATACTTAAACGTGCACAAGTGCACCCTTTAATCCTTATATGAATATACAAGTACCGAAGAAGATTGTACAAGTCATAGATGCGTGGTTCGCATAACGAATCAAACCGCGTAGGAGAGGAAGAAAAAAGTGTTGATGATGGTTATAAATAGAAGGATGTGAGATTATGGTTGATATTTTTGTTGGATTTAATGATGCCACCTATGTTTTTCTCTTTTTAATCGATTTCCTATTTGATCTTAGGATACTTCGAATTTGTTTTTCGTTTGTATATGATTTCTAGATACATAATTGTTTGTCTAAGTGGTATATGCTTCTCGTTATCGTTATGACCAAAAAGACATCGAGACCAAAAAGATATTGAGACCAAACAAAAAAAGTAATAATAAATGGGACCAAAATTGTGCTATCCTAGAATAAGAACTTGTCTTCATCGAAAAATTTAAAAGTCGGTTTGGATTGCAGTTTAGGTGCACATTCGGGTTTTTTCCCCCTAACCGGTTCGATTTGGGTCAATAACGATCAATCTGGTTCTTGGTGAAATCGGTTTTTAAAGTGGAAAATGATTAGTCGGTTTTAGACTGGGTTTATCTGGTTCAATTTGGTTTAAACCAGCTTCAAAGGTTTACGAATCGGTCAGGACCCTGGTTCATGTGTTGGTGGTCGCTAACGTTGGTACCACTTGACACGGTTTTACGCCTCCCATCGCAACGCGGGGGGATTAATACTAGTTTGTTATAAGATAAAGTTGTTATCTATCACTATTTTATTATTCTTTTCTTTATGTTAATTGAAATATTCGCTATAGTTTGATAATCATCTTAAATCGTTTTTATATATATAACAAAAGATCAATTATACTATATATTTATTTAACAGAAAAGTATAGGTTTGAGGGACAAAAGAAAACATAGCAGAGAACTATATATGTCATATGCCTGGTAAATATTAGGAATTAAGGGTAAATTGTTATCTTTAAGATTCTTGAGTTAAAAAAATTGTGACTCTTGAGAACATCATCATCCTGTTGCTTAAGGCTGTTAACTTTTGTTGATGCTGTTTGGTGCTGATTTGATGTTGTTTTGTCAAAATTACTGGATTCCAAGCTTTACAACCAAGAAAAAGAACATAAACGAGTACAGCCACAAATCAAGACTGAAACGAACACAAAGATTCTAGAACCGAAGAACAAGCATCTGATCATGAATACAATGAGGAGATGCATACAAACTCAGAAAGATTCAATATCACTTGAACCAGTCAAGAACACGAGATCTCTTTGTAGAACCGATGAAGATGAAGAGTCGGTTGAGAGAGAGACTGTGAGTGTGTTTGTGAAGACTCTAGAATATGAGTCGAACAAACTCTATCTATTGCTTTAAAGTCATCAGCCACATGCGCACAGCTACAAGCCCACCAGCTACAAGCCCAGCTACAAGCCCAGCTACAAGCCCACCAGCTACAAGCCCAGATACAAGCCCAGCAGCAACCAATCAACCAATTAAGCCCAGTAGCACAAACAATTAACAAAACAAACTCATCAAATTGACTAATAATAACCAAATATTTCAACACCCCCCCTCAATTTGATGGGGGAAACACATCACGCATATGCAACAAAGAACATAAATAATTATGCTGCTGCACAGGCAAGCCTTTTGTAAAAATATCAGCTATTTGATTAAGAGAAGTTGTTGGTTGTGTATGAATAACACCTTGAGAGATTTTTTCCCTCAAGAAAAACAAGTCAACCTTTAAGTGTTTTGTCCTATCATGAAAGACAGGATTAGCAGCAATTGACAATGCTGCACTACTATGACAATGCAAAGTAACAGGAAGTGTAATAACTACTTGTAACTCCCTTAACAAATTAATTAACCGCATAAGTTCACAAGAAGCAGCACACATTGATCGGTACTCGGCCTCTGCTGATGACCGAGAAACAGTAGACTGTTTCTTACTTTTCCACGATACCAAACAGTTCCCAAGAAAAACACAAAAGCCAGTAACTGACTTTCTAGAACTAAGACACTTAGCCCAGTCAGAATCAGCAAATGCACTAAGGGCAAAACAGGAAGACTTAGAGAAATGAATTCCTTTTCCAGGTGCACTTTTTAAGTACCTTAAGAGCCTCAAGGCTAACTGAAGATGAGAATTAGTAGGAGAATGCATGAACTGACTTAAAAATTGAACAACATAAGAAATATCAGGTCTTGTGTGAGATAAGTAAATTAACTTACCAATTAACTTTTGAAAACCACTAACATTCCTCAAAATAGTTTCATCCTTTTTACAAAGTAGTAACCAGAAAATTTTGTTCAAGAGGTGTACTCACTGGTTTACACCCACTAAGACCAAACTCAGTTAACAAATCTATACAATATTTCCTTTGAGAGAGATATAAACCACTTGTATTTCGAATAACTTCAATGCCTAGAAAATATTTCAAAACGCCCAGATCTTTAATTAAAAATTTGGTATTTAAAAACCGCTTTATGCTATCAATTTCTTTCATGTCATTCCCAGTAACAACAATATCATCAACATAAACTAATAACACAACAAACACATTATGTTTAGACTTAATAAACAGAGAATGATCACATTTGCTTTGACCAAAGCCAAGTTCAAGTAAGATGATGTGTGCTAGACTATACTAAATTAAACTAACAAATAAAACTCTAACTAGACACTAAAAAGCTTTAAATTTATAAAACTAAGACTCGATCCTAAGCAACACAACCGGCAGTGTACCGGTCGATTGCAGAATAGCTATTAAGTCCGAATTATCGAACCCAAAGACTTCTGTATGAAAACGAAAACTAAACTTACCTAAGACTCGACTAAAATACTAAGCGAACGTAAAATAGGGGGTTTGTTTTTAAATTGCTTTAGAAAGAACTGAAAACAGGACAGACACAGAGAAAAGACTAGAATTGAGTTCAGATGATTAAAAACATTACCTAGGCAGACTCCTATACACGTTTTGGCTGTTCTTCTAACGGTTTTGGAAAGACTTATGTAACCGGGATCTAGAGATGCTAACTTAAAAGGAACCTAGAGAAACCTCGACACTTTCAAGGAAAGCAAGTAGATAGACCTAATAAGCCGATAAAACACCGGTTTGTGGATTACCCTCACAGGTTCTCCAAGAGAGCTAATAACACACCCGATAGACACTCTACCTCACGGCGCGAGTGTCACAATACCTAAAAGTAAGGGGATAGATCTGGAATGCCTAATCAGACTCAGGAAACTATGATATGAGCGGGAAACTAGACTGAACTCCTCACAGAGACACTAACCTAGCAATCAATCACACAAGATAACCTGATAACCTATTAACCTCACAGTATTAAGATTAGTTTCATATTTGATTAGTCCAATTCAAGGTTAATTACTTCAATGATTCAATACGTCTACCAAATCATCTAAAAACCGCAAACACAAGGCAAACGATCTAGCATGCATCCATTATATGACAGACAATCACCAAGACACATGTGAAGCAATAAATCAATCACAAGAACAGATCTAAATACACATCCACAACTGATCATGCAAACCAAATCATTATCATTAACTTTTAAACACAAGTGCAATCCAAAAACCGAAAGAATACTAAACTAAACAATGTATATTCATCAAACCTAGGTAGCTACAGAAGGACTAGCCAACAATCATGTTTAAAACAGTATCACAAGTAGTAGATGAAAACATTGTATCAAATAAAATCGAAGGACGGATAAAGAAACGCAAAACCGAATCGTTTAATCCTAGAATCACAATCTCTTCTTCATAAACTCCAATCCTTGCCTTCTCAACTTGCCAAGAACTCCGAAAATCGCCCTAATGCTCTCTGTAGCCGTCTAGTGATCAATCCCCCCTCGGCTATTAGGGTTTCTTTGGTTAAAAACTAATTTTCCACGATTTTACACCCGTCGCGTAGCGCAACGGGCCTTCACATACTGTCGCGTACCGCGACAGTCACCACAACCCGACAAATTAGTCGGGTGGCAAATCTGGTAAATACCCGATTTCATTAAGGGCAAAATGGTAATTTAGCAAACCCTCGCGTAGCGTGACGGTTTGTCTCTATCTGTCGCGTAGCGCCTGGTAGGTGATTTCACAGAATGGTTTTTACTTTTAACGCCCGATCCTCTCGTTTCGATCCTGGAAGCTCGTTCTTCTCTTTTCTACTGTTTTTAGCTTCCTTCTCGTCCAATTTACTACAGAAGACACAATCACTCAGTAGTATCGGAAACAAGGTAAAACAGATATAAGATGTTGCGAAAATTATGTAAAATCAACTATAAAAACTCATGTACTTTTCACCACATCAAACATCCCCACACTTATCTTTTTTTCGTCCCTGACAAAGAATTATGCTATGGAATCATAATCAGGTTTAAATCCGGTTCTCAAAAATTCAAGTTAACGGCTTATATTAAGATCTAATAACATGTTGACCGCCGATCATTCAGGTCCCCAATCGTATTGCAATTAAGTTCAAGTATTCGATTAATTCATTATGGGTCTCACACTTCGGTACCTATTCCCGTTTCAAGCTTTCGAGGCTCAGAATAAATCAAATTTCTAAGATTTTTTTTTCTACCACCGTAACCCACTACCCAATTGTAATCCTCTAACTCTAGATGGAATTTGTTTGTGCCCTTTTGGCATCTTTTCTGAGCTTTTCTCAATATATTTTTTTTCTGAGCATTGCCTTATTATACCTAATTCTCAGAGGTGTTGCAAGCAAGAGTCACTATCCCCCGCAACCAACGCATGAGCCTTAAGCTTATTATACCCAATTCCTAGAGGTGTTGCAAGCAAGAGTCACTATCTCCCGCAACCAACGCATAGGCCTTTGGTTTTTAAAATTTTAAGTTCATTACTCTTTTTTTTAGCTCAATATATGGGTGGATTTCCTAAAGGCGCCGCCTGTTAAAGCGTGCCTGCTAGAAAAACTACAGTTGGGTCTTAACCTACAGTGGTACCCCTTATACTGTCTACGGTTTTGGCTTCAATGGTGAGAACCCACAAGACTTAATAATGTTTAATTAAGTGTACTAGAATACTCCTAGGATAACCTTACAAGATCAGCTGGGCCTACCCGCACATCCCAAATCAGACACGTTTTCAATCAGTTATTCATCTTATATGTGTACTATTTGAAAAACCGAACTCCTGATTTTATCTATCATTTTCCATTTTTTAATATATGCAAACTTCAAAAACAGGGACATTTTTCAAAAATGTTCAATTTTTTTTAAAGAACACACTAAAATAAAGCTAACACACGCAAAAATTAAAGACTGACTGACTCAATTAAATTAAACCTAAGACACATGTCTTCCTATCCCCACACTTAAATTTAACATTGTCCTCAATGTGGAAATTAAAAAGAAAGACATAAATAAGAAGAGTTTTGGAAAAGACTTAGCTGGTAATAAGCAGATTCCATCTGTGCACAGTCTGAATCCAAAACCTCTGATCGTATAGCATTTCATTCGCGATCAGGAATCACTGGCTGCCTCCTTAAAAAGTGTTGGATATATTCACCCGAATGGAGATTGAGTACGGGTGAATTATTCCAAACCTGCAAAACAAACACTCTACCAGGCAAACACAGCATCAAACAGACTCAATAAAAATAAACAATCTGACTCAACAAACAGGGGAACACAAGTTTAGGTAAAATAAAAAAAAATTTTGAAAATCCTGGGATCCCTAGCGTATCGCGAGGGATTAAGGCAAAGTATGGCGCGACACGCGAGGACCCTCGCGCTACGCGAGAACATCAAGACCAACCTGGAGCGTAACGCGAGGTTGCACTTTTTTCAGAAGGTTTTGAAAATTTTCATGCCTTAGCCAAATTTTGACCCCAATAATCTTTTTACCTATTTTAACATGACTCAAGTGGGAAAACTTACCTGGTAGCATCCCGGTCATGTGTCAAATTGCAACCGAATAATCGTTTCCCTGTAAACACTTAACAAGACACGAAAACAAAGCACACGAAACACAAAAAAACTGACACAAACTACCTAAAACTCAAGCAAACCAACTCTACAAACTCTACAAACGGGTCACTACCCAAATACTATCTTCCAAGATCAACTTACGGGGGATCATGAAGACCTAGCTCACCCCCGATGCTCACTACATCATAACCAAACTCATCACCAAAGAAAAACCCACCGTATTCAGACTCAATCAAGCTATCACAATCCCCACACTTGGGTTTTGCAAACGGTGGCGGTTTTCTTTCAAACTCTAACATCCCCACACTTGGGGATTTGCTATCCTTAATCATCACAAAATTTTCAAACTTACAGGCAAACAACTCATCATCTTTTTCACAAATTCTCAAAAACTCATCAACTATCTTATCCAATTCCTCCTCTTCCTCGACAGAATATGCTCTCTCAACACAAACAACTTTAGCACTATTCTCTATACTCTTAACATTCTCCATTTTCCTATCAGCCACCTCACAAGAATTGATCAAGGAAACCGACTCTTTCGGAATACTAGGACCCCTAATTGATTTGGCTACCTCAAACACAACACTCTCTTCTCCTACGTGAAGTGTGATCTGACCCCTAAACACATCAATATTTGCCTTAGCAGTACACAAAAAGGGTCGACCTAAGATAATAGGAACACGTTCATCAGCCTCCATGTCTAAAACCACAAAATCAACGGGGAATACAAACTTACCAACTTTCACCAACAAATTCTCTACAATTCCCCGTGGGTGCTTAACAGATTTATCAGCAAGGGAAAGTGTCATGCGCGTTGGACTCAATTCACCTAAACCTAATTTCTCATACAAGGAATAAGGCATAAGGTTAATACTAGCTCCTAAATCCGCCAACGCGTGGCATTGAACCTCACTACCAACAGACACGGGATTGTGAAAATCCCGGGATCTGCCAATTTCTCCGGTAGTTGGTTCATAACCACCGCAGAACACTCACCCGACAAAGAGACACTTGAAATCTCACCCAGATTGCTTTTATTCTTCAGGAGATCCTTCAGAAATTTTGCATACTTAGGCATCCACTTAATCACTTCTATGAACGGGAGATTGACCTTTAATTGCTTAAAGAGATCTAAAAAGTGCCCGTAATCCCTTTCATACTTTTGATGCTTAAGCCTATCAGGAAACGGGAGACGGGAATGGTCAGTCTCAGGAGAATGCTCAAACACACTAGTCTTCTTAACAACCTTATCCCCAGAGGGATTTTCAACTACCTCTCTTCATCTTTCTCAAACACAACTTCCTCAACTATAGGAGTTCTAACCTCATCTAACCTCCTACCCGACCTAGTAGTAATGGCTTTAACATGTGCATTCGGGTTTTGTTGAGTATTACCGGGTAACTGACCTGGGGGCCTCTCATCTAACCTTCTAGCTATGTCCCCTACGGTCCTCTGGAGATCTAGAAAAGCTGACTGTTTGTTTTTCAGAAGATTATCATGCTCAGCTAGAATCTGTTGTGTTTTTGCATCTTTGACCACTAATTGAGTTAACAGATTCTCTATCCTACTCAACTCTCCATTACCCTGATAACACCTTGATTCTGACCACTACCCTGCCCCTGGTTTTGACTAGAACCCTGTTGGAAACCTGGGGGAGCACCTGAAGAACGCCAGCTAGAATTGTTTTGATTTCTCCAACCGGAGTTATAAGAATTATAACATAGCTAGCTTGTTCTTGACCTATCAGAGGACACTCATTAGTGGCATGGTCACCTCTACATAGCTCACACCTATCAACCTTTTTCTTCAACTCTCTCACCTCGCGAACTAGACTATCAAGAGCAGCAGCCATACTAGTATCCATGGTGACATGGTGAACTCCTCTGGATGAGGTACTAGTAGCAGGACTGGATTTCCTGTTTCCAGACCGCTGCTCATGTTCTGCTTGGGCAAAACTCTCAAACATTTCATTACATTCATTCACGTTTTTCTTACCCATTAAGTGCCCGCCCGCAGAAGTGTCGAATCTAGCCCTAGTTTCATAATTCAACCCATTATAAAATTTCTCAACTAAAGCCCATTCGGACAAGCCATGCTGGGAGCAACGACTAATGAGGTTTTGAAACCTCTCCCAAGCACAATAGTAAGGCTCGTCCGGCTCCATCCTGAATGAGTGGATCTCATCTCTAAGCCTAGATGCCTTGGCCGGCGGAAAATACTTATGAAGAAAACGCTCACGAAGAGCCGGCCAAGTGGTGAATGTACCAGCTGTATGAGTTTCGAGCCAAGTGGCGGCTCGATCAGCAAGTGAAAATGGAAACAGCTGTAAGAAAATGGCATCATCAGACGCACCCTGCAACTTGAAAGTTCTACCAATTCGCTCTAAGCGACCTATGTGTGCAGGTGCGTCCTCATCCTCACGTCCATGGATTGACAGTTATTAGAGATAGCTGTCATGACGTAGGATGGGATCTGCCAGGAGTTATCATTAGCAATGGCAGGAAGTGTGATTGGATTGCTAACTCCTGTGAAGCCATGGGTGGCTTGCTGATGAACAGTCTGATTCTCAGCCATATGTGTGTGTGGTGAACTAGGTGGGCTAGAATATGCAGAAGAAGTAGAAGAAAGTGCTGTAGGAAAAGGTGTAGAATCAAAAACAGAAAGAGAAGAAGTACCAACCTCAAATTCGGGCAACGCAAGCTGCAAATCTTGATCCGGAGGTGGTCCTTGTGATCTCAAGCGGGGCATAAACCTGCAAAACACAAAATTAAAACTGTAAGACTGACTCAAACAAATAAAATAAAAACAAATAGAATTAAAAACAAACTAATTAAAAACACTTAGCACAAATAGCAATTAAATCAAGTAAGTCTAATTAACGCAATCGCCAAGAAATCCCCGGCAACGGCGCCAAAAACTTTGATGTGTGCTAGACTATACTAAATTAAACTAACAAATAAAACTCTAACTAGACACTAAAAAGCTTTAAATTTATAAAACTAAGACTCGATCCTAAGCAACACAACCGGCAGTGTACCGGTCGACTGCAGAATAGCTATTAAGTCCGAGTTATCGAACCCAAAGACTTCTGTATGGAAAACGAAAACTAAACTTACCTAAGACTCGACTAAAATACTAAGCGAAAGTAAAATAGGGGGTTTGTTTTTAAATTGCTTTAGAAAGAACTGAAAACAGGACAGACACAGAGAAAAGACTAGAATTGAGTTCAGATGATTAAAAACATTACCTAGGCAGACTCCTATACACGTTTTGGCTGTTCTTCTAACGGTTTTGGAAAGACTTATGTAACCGGGATCTAGAGATGCTAACTTAAAAGGAACCTAGATAAACCTCGACACTTTCAAGGAAAGCAAGTAGATAGACCTAATAAGCCGATAAAACACCGGTTTGTGGATTACCCTCACAGGTTCTCCAAGAGAGCTAATAACACACCCGATAGACACTCTACCTCACGGCGCGAGTGTCACAATACCTAAAGGTAAGGGGATAGATCTGGAATGCCTAATCAGACTCAGGAAACTATGATATGAGCGGGAAACTAGACTGAACTCCTCACAGAGACTCTAACCTAGCAATCAATCACACAAGATAACCTGATAACCTATTAACCTCACAGTATTAAGATTAGTTGCATATTTGATTAGTCCAATTCAAGGTTAATTACTTCAATGATTCAATACGTCTACCAAATCATCTAAAAACCGCAAACACGAGGCAAACGATCTAGCATGCTCCATTATATGACAGACAATCACCAAGGCACATGTGAAGCAATAAATCAATCACAAGAACAGATCTAAATACACATCCACAACCGATCATGCAAACCAAATCATTATCATTAACTTTTAAACACAAGTGCAATCCAAAAACCGAAAGAATACTAAACTAAACAATGTATATTCATCAAACCTAGGTAGCTACAGAAGGACTAGCCAATAATCATGTTTAAAACAGTATCACAAGTAGTAGATGAAAACATTGTATCAAACAAAATCGAAGGACGGATAAAGAAACGCAAAACCGAATCGTTTAATCCTAGAATCACAATCTCTTCTTCATAAACTCCAATCCTTGCCTTCTCAACTTGCCAAGAACTCCGAAAATCGCCCTAATGCTCTCTGTAGCCGTCTGGTGATCAATCCCCCCTCGGCTATTAGGGTTACTTTGGTTAAAAACTAATTTTCCACGATTTTACACCCGTCGCGTAGCGCGACGGGCCTTCACATACTGTCGCGTAGCGCGACAGTCACCACAACCCGACAAATTAGTCGGGTGGCAAATCTGGTAAATACCCGATTTCATTAAGGGCAAAATGGTAATTTAGCAAACCCTCGCGTAGCGCGACGGTTTGTCTCTATCTGTCGCGTAGCGCTGGTAGGTGATTTCACAGAATGGTTTTTACTTTTAACGCCCGATCCTCTCGTTTCGATCCTGGAAGCTCGTTCTTCTCTTTTCTACTGTTTTTAGCTTCCTTCTCGTCCAATTTACTACAGAAGACACAATCACTCAATAGTATCCGAAACAAGGTAAAACATATATAAGATGTTGCGAAAATTATGTAAAATCAACTATAAAAACTCATGTACTTTTCACCACATCATAAGACACCAACCAATTTTTCATTCCACACACGTGGAGCCTGTTTGAGACCATACAAAGACTTATTTAGTTTACGCACTTTGGTTTCATCTTTAGAATAAAAACCCTCAGGTAACGACATATACACTTCTTCAGACAAATCACCATATAAGAAAGCATTATTAATATCAAGCTGAAATAAAGGCCAATCATTTTGTATGACTAAAGAGATAACACACCGAACTATAACCATTTTCACAACAGGTGAAAAAGTTTCATCGAAATCAATTCCTTCTGTTTGACTATATCCCTTTGCAACTAATCTAGCCTTATAACGTTCTATTTCCCCAGTTGACTTATACTTAATTTTAAAAACCCATTTACAACCTATAGGTTTACGACCCGCAGGCAAGTCAACAAGGGTCCAAGTATTATTTCTATGCAAAGCAAAAATTTCCTCATTCATGGCCTCAACCTACATGTTATCATGTTTAGCTTCAAAATAATTTCGGGGTTCAACAGACTTATTTAAGGCAGCCGAGAAACACTTAACATCAGAAGGTAAAAAAGAGTAATTAACAACTTTTTCAATCCCAAATTTAACCTTTCCTTCAACAACAAAGTCATCAAGGTCTTTTGGAAACTTAACAGGTCGAGATGACCTCTTAACTGAAACACACGGATCCTTGTTACCCTCAGAGGTACTTTGACTTTCTGTCATTTTCATCGATTTATTAGCCTCAGCCTCGCTTGTGCCATCACTCTGGACAGCTGGCTGCTGAGTTGAGAGCACACCGCGTCTCGGATCATTTGGAGACTCAGATATCGGATTTTTTGAACACCCCTAGTTCACCATTAGGGGTGTTCATCGGATCGGATAACGGATTATTCGGATTTGAAAATTTCATGACCCTATCCGAAATCCGATCCGATCCGAATAAGGATTTTTCTATCCGATCCGAATCTATCGAATCAATTCGGATCGGATTCGGATATATCCGAATAATCCGAATTTATCCGAATAATCCGAATAAACCAAATAATAATTTTTTTCTTTTTTTCTTCTATATATTTACTTTTTTCTAATTTTTTATTCTTTCCATTTTATAAGTTGCTAATCGCAATAAAAGATATAAAACTAAAAGATAAAATTTGACTTATATACAAATTCAAAATTTAGAACATAATAGGTAATTGTATAAAACCCGAATATTAGAATCTCTAATCAAGTACGGCGGTCGATTATTGTATAATTATTTAGGATTATGACTAAAATGTGTAAAGATTCTTGTGTATTGAGTTGAAAACATAATATAAAGTTGAGAAATGAGTATTGGGCTAGAGTTATAGTTGAAGTCTTATTCGGATTAATCGGATATCCGAATAATCCGAATAACCCGAATAAAAAATGTGATATCCGAAATCCGATCCGAAATCCGAATAAGGAATTCGGATTCGGATGAGATCCGATCCAAATATCCGAATAAGGATCCGGATCGATTTATTCGGATTCGGATACGGATCGGATTTCGGATATCGGATTTTTTGAACACCCCTAGTTCACCATTGACATGTTCCCTCTCTTCATCATTGGGTAACTCACCACTAGGACTATCTGACTGACTTGTGTCTATTTCATCGAAAAAATTTATATTTGTTAAAGAATTTTGATCTATAGTGGATGACTTATTATTAGTTGGATTTTTAAAAGGGAAGATATGTTCATAAAACTTGACATCCGAGAGAAAACTATTTGTTTTTTATCTAGACACCACAATTTATAACCCTTTTTAAAGGCAGAGTATCCCAATAAAACACATTTTTCAGCTTGAGTAGAAAACTTATTATTGTCATTCAAACTGTATAAAAACACAAGCAGCCAAACACTTTAAGATGACTAAGAGAGGGTCTAAAGCCAAACATGATTTCATAGGGGGTCTTTCCATTCAGAACAGAGGAAGGAGTCCTGTTAATCAAATAGGCAGCAGTTAACACACAATCGGACCAGAAACGAATAGGGACATTTCCCTGAAACAGTAAAGTTCAGGCAACATTAAGAAGGTGACGATGTTTTCTTTCTACTACACCATTCTGTTGTGGGGTATAAGCACAAGAGGTTTGATGTATAATCCCATTTTACTTGTAAAATTAGTCATTTGACTATTGATGAACTCGTTCCATTATCACTTCTAAATATTTTAACACATTTTTCGAATTGTGTCTTAATGAGATTACAGAAATTTTCAATATTTAAAAAAACCTCTTATTTGCTTTTAAGCAGATACACCCAAACAGATCTGGAAAAGTCATTAACAATAGTTAGAAAGAACTTGTAACCCTCACGACTGGGAACACGATAAGGCCCCCATACATCCAAGTGAACAAGGTCACCTATATTTTTCGAGTTGTGATCACTTAATGGAAATGGCTCTCTATGTTGTTTAGCTTTGTGACAGACATCACAGGGGCCAAGGTGATTTTGGAGTTTAAATTTAGGTCATTTTTTAGGATATTCAGGACCTTATCAAGGGGTGTCCCAGTCTGGAATGCCAAAGACCAGATGAGTTAAAGCTGCTAAAACACACCTTATCAAGTTTAGAAACATCACCACACAAATACAATCCATCTACTTGATTACCAGTCACCAACGTTTTCTTTGTGAGCGAATCCTGAATCATACATTTATGTTCATTAAACACTACCTCAACCCTATTATCTTTAGCAAGTTTGTGTACTGACATAAGGTTGACAAAATAATCAGGGACCACAAGCATATCACTTAGGATAACTTCATTGCTTAACTTTAAACATCCTATTTTTGTTACTGTAGTATCAGTGCCATTTGGATGTTTTACTTTAAAATCATATTCAGATACATCAATTTTATTAAAGACATGTTCATCGCTCATGACCATGTGTTGATTGGCCCCAGAGTCAACAATCCATCCTGATGTAGATGGGGATGTCAGACTTGCAAAGTTAAAAACAGAGGAGTTAAATTTAGCACATCCACTACTAAAGGTAATACCTCCAAAGTTGGAGTTGAGGTTGAGAGACGTCTCATCAGTTTTATCACTTAGTAGATTTAGCAGCTTAGTGATCTGCTCAGAGGTTAATTCAGGAAAGGTTGATGAAGAAGCATTATTAGAAACACTAGGTTTTTTCTGTTGAGAGTTCCCAGAACTAGGTCTGGGTTTGTATCCTTGTGGATATCCCACAATCTCAAAACACCTCTCAACCATGTGACCCAGTTTGTTGCAATGAGTGCATTTTAGGTTAGGGTTAGGTCCTCTTAAGTTTTTCCTTTTATTATCTAGAGGTTGATTTGACTTAGCTGCAAAACTAACATTCTGATTTTTCCAGTAGAACTTGACCCCCTATGAGATTCTTCTCTTGATACTATAGAATAGGCTATTTTTATTGTTGGAAGGGGGTCTCTAGTTAACAGGTTTGTTCTAACAGGTTGGTATGTGTCATCTAAACCCATTAGAAATTGCATCAGTATTATCAGGTGATTAAAATCATTAAATTCTTTTGATGCCTGACAGGTGCAGTCAGGCAGTTGCACTATTGCATCAAACTGTTTCCACATTGATGTTAGTTTATGGAAATATTCAGACACAGATGAGCCATTTTGTTTTACAGAGTTAATCTTTTGATATAACCCAAACACAACCGACCCATCAACCTTATCATATGTTTCTTTTAAATCCTTCCACACTTCAGATGCTAATTTTGAATACACTTGACCAACATACAATTCCTCACAGATAGAATTTAACAGCCAGGTAAGAACAACAGAGTTACATCTTTCCCATTGTGTAGCAAGAACTGGATTATCCGTAGATTTTTTACAAGTTCCATCAATAAACCCTACTTTATTTTTTACACGTAGTGCAAGAAGCATAGAATTAGCCCAAACAGTATAATTTTCATTTCCTTTCAGTTTGGTGCTCACAATAGTCAAGCAACTAGAGTCACTAGCATGGAGATATAACGGGTCACTAGCATCAAGCTTACTAATAAGGGTCTCAGTAGTAACAACCACAGTGGACTCTTCACCCATTGTAGCAGAGAAACAAATTGAGAATGAGAGGCACACAAGCAAGCGCACAGACAACAACTCAGACCAGAGCCAGGTTTTCACACCACTCTTGGTGGTAGATCAAGGATTAGTCAGAGTTGGTAATGCAAACACACAAGTAATGCACACAAGTGATGCAGATAGGTACAATACAGCAGACAGATGAATACAGTAAAAGATAGCACAGATTAGCCAGATGCTGGTACTCCTAACCCAGCCAAGAACAACTAATACTAATATAACAAAAAAAAAATAAAGGAAAGATCTCACCGAGAGGGGGACCCAAGTTAGGGTTCTCCAAATACAGTGGGCCTGTAACCTTCTAGGGTTACAACGCCACACTTAAGAAGATAAGATCCACCGAACGCCTTCTTTTGAAGTCCAGAAGGCACTAGTAACCTTCTAGGGTTACAAAGTGATATGAGCACCGCGATTGGGTGCGCTGATGATGCTAATTTGGGTTTTTTGTTAACCCTAATCCACCAACAACAATAGAGGCCTGAGAGAAGTACAACAGGGCTTCTGAGGTAGACAACCACGTATAGAAGTAACAGGCAGAAGCGCGTCCCAGATACTCAGAGACCAAGTAGGGTTTCTAGTTTGAAAACCCTAGATATGAGAACAGCCGTTTAAATCCAAACGACGAACAGAGAGGCAATGGATCGGAACTTAAAGCTCTGATACCATGTCAAAATGACTGGATTCAAAGCGTTACAACCAAGAAAAAGAACATAAACGAGTACAGCCACAAATCAAGACTGAAACGAACACAAAGATTCTAGAACCGAAGAACAAGCATCTGATCACGAATACAATGAGGAGATGCATACAAACTAAGAAAGATTCAATATCACTTGAACCAGTCAAGAACACGAGATCTCTTTGTAGAACTGATGAAGATGAAGAGTCGGTTGAGAGAGTGTGTGTGAGTGTGTTTGTGAAGACTCTAGAATATGAGTCGAACAAACTCTATCTATTGCTTTAAAGTCATCAGCCACATGCGCACAGCTACAAGTCTACCAGCTACAAGCCCACCAGCTACAAGCCCAGCTACAAGCCCAGCAAGCCCAGCAGCAACCAATTAACCAATTAAGCCCAGTAACACAAACTGAAGCACAAACAATTAACAAAACAAACTCATCAAATTGACTAATAATAACCAAATATTTCAACATGTTCGATGCTAAAATATGATGTTACTATTTTTTTCTTGATTTCTACACTGATGGTAAAGTTTATATTTTAACAAAGTAATATTTGATAACTCGATAAAACGCGGTTTGAATTTCTAGTTAACATTATATTCTGATTTGTCCATTAATCTCATTCAATGAGTTTGGTAGTTGGAGTTCCAATGTCATTATCCAATGTCATTAATCACATAGGAGGGGTATGTAAACAGTAGACCAAACGGTGTATATAAACACCATGATGCCCTTGAGTCATGATGTAGGGAGTTTAATTTAGGTTTTCACAAGCAAAAACCTATATTTGGGTTGTACAAACCTTAATCTATAAAATTCATGTTGTTATTAGAATAACAAAAGGTGTGTCGGAACTAATTTTGGAATTAAATCATCAAATTAGAGAATTAAAGCGTTAAAAGTGTTTATGAAGAAGTGGTGAGAGGAAGTTGGTATTTGAGTTGTTTGTGTTGGAAAATTGAATCAAGCAACACACCAAAACACATAATATCTAATATCAAAAGACCACAAGTTACAATAACCATTAACTCTATATTTATGATATACAAAACTTGATCAATAGGTCTCCTAATCATACTCTAACACTCAATGTTATTAGGACCGAATCAGACCGGCCGGTCTGACCGGTTCAACCGGGGATCCGCTAGGTGACCGGTCCGGTTCACTATTGATCGTTTTTGTCTGGTCGAACCGGCACGAACCGGTGGTCGGATCGGGAAATCAGACCGGGTCGGACCGGGAAATCAGACCGGTTCGGACCGGATTTTTTTAATGGGTAAACACAGGGAGTTGAACCATAAATTAGTGTGTTGGATATATAAATATAGTTAACTTTTATATATAACTATAAAATACATATATAAATCATATATAAATTACTTATATTTAATTATATATATAACTATATATATAACATACTATATATATAATTATAACGTCATCCGGTTCTTAAATCCTGTCCGACCAGTACTACCGGCCCGACCACCAAACAAGTAAGGCGTCCGGTTCGACGTCCGATCCGGTTCTGAAAACATTGCTAATAGTAACAATCAAATCAAATCAACTAAATCTTTTAGCCTATTAGTCTTCTTATATATGTTTATCTCAAACACTAGTTTCCCATTTGACCCTTCATCTTAAATGTGTATATAAATTTAAGATTATAACTTTCATTTTGGACGAGATAACTTTTTTTTTAACAGCAAATAAGGCATATATTAGATAAGAAAGCATGGGCTAGCAAGAAGCTAAAGCCCAGCAGAGCATACAAAGAAAGAAAACAGAAGCAACAAACAAATAGATAAAACAACTAACAAAACATCAACCCAGTTCTATGGGAAAATTCTTTATCTTCTCCAGTAGCTTTCCTTTACTCCTTTGATTACTCCCAATAGCTACCCCCACTTTTATTTGAGCCATCACCTTGCTGATTGCGACTGTAGAGCGGCCAAAAGTGACGTCATTTCTGTGCTTCCATAGAGACCAAATCGATGTCAAGTAAACCGCATGTATCGCTTTCTTAAAGTCCGCGTCCCCATTCAACAGGTAAGGGCTGTTCATTAGGTCCCTAAACTAGAAGGCATATACCGGCTTTACTCCACACCATGATGCTACTTTCTCCCAAACATGCACAGCAAATGCGCATGAAATAAAGAGATGCTCAACCGACTACTCCTCGGATCCGCATATCCTACAAACTGCCGAGGAGAGGGGGACATTCCTCCTAATGAGAGAAACCGCCGTCGGGATACGGTTCATTTCTGCCAACCAACTAAAAATGTTTACCTTTTTTGAGACCCAATTATTCCATGGAAACTTGTATACCACCACCGGGGCACTTTTTTCCTCGATTACAGACTTGAGCCATTTTGAGTCAAAGTCCTTCCCAACTCCACCATTTAACTCCCTTGTTATCAAACTATCCAGCTCAATATTCATTTCCTTAAAGTCCTTACCTATTTTGAAGATATTGTTCCACACACCCGTTTGTGACAATCGAATAGGTAGCGGATTCCAACTTCTCGAAGTATGGTGGATGGACCATATGACATTCCACCATAATGAGTGCTTCTGATTCCCGAATCTCCACCACCATTTTAACAATAAAGCCATGTTCGAATGTTTAAGAGGAATGATGCCAAGGCCACCCCCTTTCTTTGACAAAGCTACTTTCTCCCATGCCACCCAGTGTATTTTTCTCTTGTTTCCATCTCCACCCCATAAAAAAGATTTCCTAATTTTTTCCAAATCATTTATGACATTGGAAGGAGCCCGATATAATGCAAAGAAATAAGATGGCAACGCCTCCAGGACTGATTTTATAAGTATTACTCGGCCTCCAATAGATAGAGTCTTGGCTTTCCAGTTAGACAATCTCGTTTTAAATGCTTCAATGACCGGCCTCCAATTCTTTTTCAGGTTCATGTTTGCCCCGACAAGCAACCCAAGGTAAGAGAACGGGAACTTTCCAGGTTTACATCTCAATATTTCCGCCATGTTTGTTATCTCCCTGTCAGTGACACCAATGCCATATAGTGAACTTTTGACTAGATTAACCTTTAGTCCCGATATTAGATGGAACCCCCGCAACAATCGTACGAAATTCTTTACATTCATAACGCTCCAATTACCCAAAACAACCACATCGTCAGCGAATAGAAAATGAGAAATTAGGGGCCCGTTATTAGGCAGTTTGATGCCTTCGAAGATTCCAAGTTCAACCGCCTTCTTCAAAATGCAGTCCAGGCCTCCATTGCTATCACAAAGAGAAAAGGTGATAAAGGATCACCTTGCCTTAAGCCCCTAAAGCTTTCAAATTCATCGGTTGGGCTGCCATTAATAAGTACTGATGCCTTACTAGACTTCAAAATAGCCCTGATCCACGATCTCCATTCTGGAGGAAATTTCATCTGCTGTAGAACTTTATCCAAAAAGTCCCAATTCAGAGAATCAAAAGCTTTTGCAATGTCTATTTTCATTATGAGTCCTTGACGTTTAGTCCTCTTAAGGCAAGCAACAATTTCATTCACAATGAGTGGGCCGTCCAAGATAGATCTACCCGCAATATATGCACTCTGTTCCTAGGAAACCAGGTCTGCCATAACACCTTTAAGCCTATTTAATAGCACTTTGGAGATCACTTTGTTTATTATGCCCACCAAACTTATCGGTCTAAAATCATTAAGACACGGCGGATTTTTGATCTTTGGTAACAAAGCGATGAATGATGAGAGGCAACCCCTGTTAAGTTCACCCGTTGAGTGAAATTCAGCTATAAGATTGTAGAAATCCAGCTCTAGCAAATCCTAGAATTGGACGAGATAACTAATCGGCATACACAAGTTTCATTGATAATCGTACACAAGTTTCATTGACAATCGTGGATGCAAAAGCAAGATCTATGTTGGGAATGGATTCGATGTTTTGATAAAACATTCTTGAAATACTTCACATTCAACGCATAGCAATTTATTAAAGAATTACTAAACAACTAGTAAAACATTAAGTATATCTTTAATCCTTGCTTCTCAAAATATACTTGCTGACATTTTATGTTAATATTTAATTTTAATTGCAAATTCATGGTCATTTGAACTTAATTGGTGGTGACCTTTCGTAATTTCAATTTTATAAAACATTTAAAAAATTACGAATAAAATTAAAAAACTTTTGATTTCGGTTTTATGGTTTCGAAATTGGAACATTTGAGCATTAAAATTGGACCATTTATTGAACAAAATTTATAAGGGAAACTGAGATCAGCAACATATTCGTTTAAGAAAAAGATAGATGTTCAAAAATAAAGTGTATTTTTCCTACTGAGAAGACACATTAAATTAAAAAAGTCATAAAAAAATTATATCTTACAATCTAAATCGAATTTCAAAAAAGTAATTCCGAGTTTTTGTTATCGTAGTCGTCCTCACTAAGAAAAAAAATAAACAAAAAATTAAAAAAATAAAAAAATCAACGTTCTTTTATTATGCATTTATGAAAGACACAATAAAGTTATTGTGTCATTATGAAATGCACAATGACGTCATTTTATCATTATGAAAGATACAATAATGTCACTGTATCATAAAAAGACACAATTAAATCTTTTTTTTTTTTTTTATTTTCTTTTTGAAAGATGACGACGAGAAGAACAGAGACTCCGAAGTAATTGTGTTATTATGAAAGACACAATGATGTCATTATGATAGACACAATGACGACATTATGTCATAAAAAGACACAATGAAAAAAAAAATTCTAAAAGAGGACGACTAGATGAACAGAGACTACGAAATACTTTTTTGAGATTCGATTTAAATTGTGAGATATAAATTTTTTATGACATTTTTAACCTTATTATGTATTCTCACACTTTTAATAAAAATACACTTTTTAAAATAACTCGTTAAAAAAATTAGCCCAAAATGTCAATTGGATACAATTTTATAGAGAACTCAGAACGATGATTTGGCATTTGGGTTCTTTATAAAGCCCACAAAAGTCTTTGTAGTGGTCGATAATAAGCCCAGATTATGAACTTTTTAAAAACTCCGTATAAAACAATTGTTACTGTATATTTATTAAAAACACAAAACTTGAATTACATATCTATTACGTTCGAAAGTGGCGTGAACAATAATATTTCACAATTTGTTGTTCGTGACATGTAGCATGCATTGATTGCATCCTTGTTTATTTCTTCTTTTTATTGTTTCATTGGATTTTTTAATGTCTTCAAGATTATAGGTAGCAGTAAAAGAGTTGGCCCGGTGTTAAACCGTTTTCTAACTATTGCGTTACGATTCTATTTAAAGGTTGTTAAAAACCGTTTGCTCTTGTCGCGGAGCGCGAATGTACCCCTAATTAAATATAAAAAAAGTGATGATAAGCAATGAATTTGGGGTATTGATTTAAAATCTACGGGTGTCCCTAATGTTTTCAGAACCGGATCGGACGTCGAACCGGACGCCTTACTGGTTTGGTGGTCGGACCGGATATAAGAACCGGATGACGTCATAATTATATATATAGTATATTATATATATAGTTATATATATAATTAAATATAAGTAATTTATATATGATTTATATATGTATTTTATAGTTATATAAAACTTAACTATATTTGTAAATCCAATACACTAATTTATGATTCAACACCCCGTTTTTACCCATTAAAATAAAAAAAAAAACCAAAATCCGGTTCGAACCGGTCCGGTTTCCCCGTCCGACCACTACCGGTTCGACCACTACCGGACCAGCCATCTAGCCGATTTCCAATCGGACAGTTTGGGCAGGCCGGTCCGATCCAGCCCTAACAACATTGGGTGTCCCAATAACCTCACCCATTTCTTATAAGAAAAATATAACTATGACTTCTTCTAAATTATAGTTAATAGAGATTAATTATAGTTATTATGAAGAGTATCTTAGCTCTAGTCCTACCATTACAATAAAATGAAATTATCCATCCCCTCTTACCATACGGATACGTTTACCTAATTTCATGCTACACAACCCAAAAATATGAAAGAACCATCCATTTATGACCATGAGACACAAGGTAATTAATATTTCAAATAATACGATTAAATTGATACTCAATGTAGAAATAAGATAAAACGAGGCACAGAAATGGTCATTTATAACTTTATATCATAATGAGTAAATTTCGGTTTTGGTCCCTGTGGTTTAAAATTTCAGTCCAAAAGGAATCTTTGATCATATCACGCCCTGTGGTTTCACTTTTGTAACGTTTTGGTCCCTGAGGCTAACTCTGTTACAGTTAAATGTGAGGGTACTTTGGTCATTTTACATTTGGAGGGCTAGTTATGTAAATTATATTAGATTAGGATAATTTTCGTAATTTTTTAAAACAATAAATAATAAAAAAAATAAAACTTAAATGTAACCCAACCCAACCCAAACCCTAATTGGAACCCTAACCCCCACCACCCTTCCACCGCTTGCATCACACCGCCACTGCCACCTCCATCGCCACCGGCAGCTTCATGTCCTTTGGAGAAAAACCTAGCTCCGACGATCTTCCTATTACAGTTCCTCGCCGTAAACCTAACTCCGGTCTGGCACACGCCTCTCCACCGGTTCGGCACAGGTCCGAGGTTCAGATCGGAGAAGCTCCGTCGCTCGGGCCAGATTCCGGTATCAAAAACACCAACAATAACATCGGAACCGTAGTCCGATTCCGACCAGAGGCCTCTCTGGTTCCTCAGCCCCACAAACTGCGGCGAACGCGTGGTGTGAAGCTCTCTCCGGCGATCCTGAAGCACCAGCAGCACATCGGGGTGTTTCTCGAGGTCGGAGGCGTGTGACGGTGTGATTGAGGCGGAGAAACCGTGGAAAACGGTGTCGTATACGTGGAGGATGGTGGTGGGTTCAGTGAACTCCGATGAGTACCAATGGTAGTGAGTGGGGAAAATGGAGGGCTTGGATTCACCGGCGACTCGGATGATGTAGGTTTTAACGGTGAGATCTGTGGGTAGGATTCGCCGGCGGTGAGGAGGAGGGAGATGGGGGTACAGAGGAGCAAAGCCATTGGAGAAGGCTTTGGGGAGTGAGTGAAGTGGGTGTGTGTGTGTATCGAGGTGTGTGCTTATATGACAGATAATTGATTTTTTAATTATTTATTGTTTTAAAAAATTACGAAAATTATCCTAATCTAATATAATTTACATAACTAGCCCTCCAAATGTAAAATGACCAAAGTACCCTCACATTTAACTGTAAAAACTAACAGAGTTAGCCTCAGAGACCAAAACCGTTACAAAAGTGAAACCACAGGGCTTGATATGATCAAGATTCCTTTTTGGACTGAAATGGTTAAAATGATTAAACCACAGGGACCAAAACCGAAATTTACTCTATCATAATTGTTCTATTTGTTCTATATAATAATAAGAGAAAATATTACAAAATAGTAATCAAGTTTTAAAAGTGTTTTAATTTGGTCACTAATGTATATTTTTCTCAAATTAAACCATTAAACCATCAATCAAGTCATTATCGAATTTTCTTATAACAAAAAAGTTATGGAGAAAATGACGTGGGGTTGAGATTTTTAGTATATTAAATTATATTAAAAGATAAAAAAAACAAATAAAAACATCATAAAGAAAAGAAAATAATATTTACTAATTGAGACAAAAAAAATATAATAAAAACATGTGACAACTTATGATTTAAATAAAACATAAAATTTGAGTAACTTAATTGAAACACTTTTTAAATTTAAGTTACATAACTAAAACATTTAAGAAATTGATTACTAAATTAACACTAGAGTTAAATGCGTTTTAAGTCCCTTAGGTCTTCATAAAAATTGTCATTTAAATCCAAAGGTTTAAAATATTATCATTTGCATCTAAAGATTTTATTAAAATTACCATTTGAATCCATTTGGCTACACCTAACTAACACTGTTAACTTTTTCTGTTAAATTTCCAACATGAGAGTTATTTTAATTAAAAACCAACTCACGTGAGAATTTTATATGTTTAGTCTCTTTTGATAATTGTAGTTATGATTTGACTCTATAATCATATTTTTTATTTTATCTTGTTAATTTATTTTGGTTTAGTAATCGTGTTACTTTTGCTCGTTTTATTAATTAAACACAGATGTATTTGGTTAAAGCTTAATTATGATTACAATGATTATGTTTTATGATTATTATTCATAATTGTTTTGACTAAAAAATTACAAAAAGAGACTGAACGCTTAAAACTAATCAGTAGAGCTGATTTTTTGTTTTATAATTGTTTTGATTAAAATACCTCTAATTTAGGAAACTTAACGAAAAAACTTAACGGCGTTAATTAGGAGTAGCTAAGTATATTCAAATGACAATTTTTATGAAACTTTTGAATGCAAATGATAAAATTTAAACTTTTAGATTAAAATGATAATTTATATAAAACCTCATAAATGTAAAATTCATTTAACTCTTAACACTAATAATAAATAGAAAAATTTTTTTACTAACCTTCAAGTCTCACATCATCACCAACCGCAACACAGCCCACATACGGACCTTGGTTGTAAAGATCTCTTTTTTACCAATTTTCAATTCTCACCTAACAACATTTTCTACCTTTTCCATTTTAATTTTAAGTTACTAATAGTAATTATTAATCAGCTTAATCTCACTTGTTTATAATAAAAAAAAAAGTAGGTTGATTGTGTTTATGCTTCTCTCATATAATGTTTTTATGTCTAGGTTTGTAAAATTACAGGTTTGGTAATTACTATTTATCAACCGGTAACATACTAATACATACAAGTCTTGTGTTAACACAAGTTAAATCATCAGTTAGTTTTAATGAATGGTTAAATATCCTTACTTTTTAAAATTAGTATGAATAAGCAACTTTAGCATAAATAATTAAAATAAAATATTAAAAAGCCACCCTTTAACTTCTTGTATGTCGTTTGACTTGTCAGCAACCTTCAACTTCTGACAACCTACTAACATCGTTATACACCACCAACTACAAAATATACAACACTGCTTGACATCTTCACTTGGTACCATCTTCACTGTCGTAATAGGCAGAGAAGGATCATATGTATGGATCAACACTTAATCGGGAAATTCAGCATGGATGTACAACGGGTCACAATTTAAGTTATAATGTTCTATTTTTTTATAAAGTAAGGGTATTTTTGTTATTTCATAAAAAAGAAACATATGTTGTGATGTCTGATAGTGTTAAGGGTTAAACATGTTGTGTTTTAGTGCATGCTAAGAATCAAATTTGTAATTTCTCAAATTTGTAGATAAAACTATTAACATGAACAATAACACATGGATTATCTATACAATTTTCTTTAATTATAACTTTAATCACCTCTCACCTACTAAATACCAACTTAATATTTTATTGAACTTAAGTGAAACTTTCAATCGAGGATGGCGCCGTTGGGATCTCATCTGATGTATGGTTCATACCTGGGCTATGAAGAGGCATATCATTGTGTCCGTTCTCATCACCGTTCAAAAAAAAGTGTAACTTTCACATTTATTGGCGCAGGTCAACTCTAATATGAGTAAGTGTCTAAAACGTCAAGTAGCATGGGTCATCAATCGCTTACAGTCTTTTAGTACCAAGTAATAATCATGAAGTATCTGAAACCATCAAACTATAAAAGTTTTGTGGTAAATTATAGTGAGAGAATTTCAAAAGAAGAATGGTTGTTTTAGCTTTTGAAATATACATTATGAATGAACCTATTGGAACTATATTTTAAAAACAAGATAAACGTTTGAGTAAATTGCAATTTTCATACATGTGTTTTAGGGGTGTTAACAGGATCAGCCCCATCTTAACAGTTTGCATACCTGAGTTTATGAAATCTAACGCTTTACATACATCCGTCAATTTTTCTTTAAACGTCCGTTAAAAGTCCCCCACGTGCTCCTCACGTGAGGGGTAAAAATGTCATTTGACCCAATTTAATACTCGTTTTCAGCAGCAACAATGCAACATCGATCATTTGAACCCCCCCACCCCCACCCCACCTTCTTCATCGATCAAAGCGGGCGCCCCCCTTCTTCATCGATCATCCGGCAGCCCCCACTCCACCTACTTCTGCGATCATCCGGCAGGCCCCCTCCCCCTGTTTCTGCGATCATCCGGCAGCCCCCCTCCCCCTTCAAAACCACCAATTTTAGAAGCCCTAACTGTTGAAGATTTGCTCAAGAAGGAATGGCTTCAAGAAGAAGTAATACCTTACTTCAATCACCTTCAAAAAGCTCGTTTCGAGCTCTAATTATGGTCAAGTTGGTAATTCCTTTTCAAGAACGAATCTAATTTGCTCTTGTGGTTGTGGAACCGTGATTATAACTTCATGGACCGAAGCAAATCCGGGTCTTCGTTTTCATTGTTGTGTAAGAATGTCGTTTTTTGGTTTTGAATCCAATTTCCTCTTGAAGTTAATATGGTTATTAGTCTTGATCTGAACTTACTTTTGGTAGATAAGAAAGTTTGCAAGTTTATTTATTAATAATTTGAACTTTATTAACAGAGATCAAGTTGTGATTTTGTCGAATGGTTTGACCCTAAAATGTGTGCAAGGTCAAAAGTAGTGATACGTGGATTGCTCTAAAGAATCAATGAACGTCAAGAATTAAGAAATTCAAGTGATGATGAAGTAAGAAGATTGAACATTGTCATAGGTGAAGAGAAGCAATTATCAAGTGCCAAAGCTAATGAAGTTTGCTTGTTGACTAACAAGTATCAAGAACTAGCTACTGCAAGTGCTATGCAAGCCAAAAGATTGAAGTTTATCATAGCTTTTAGTTGGTGTTTTCTTTGTTATGTACTTGATGTTTACTAAATCTACTTAGTTGTTTTAGTTGGAGTTTCTTTATTATGTTGTTGATATTTACTAAAACTTCTTAATTGTTGTATTAGGTAATTAATGGACTTATTGTCTAGTCTAATGTATGGAAGTTGATGAATGAAATGCATTTTGTGGTCATCACTATTATAATCCCAAGTCGAACATAATCTATAATATGCAACAATACTAAACCAACTAAATGGGTCAAAATATATAATCCATCATATGCAACAATACTAAACCAACCAAATGGGTCAAAATAGATAATCCATCATATGCAACAATACTAAACCAACTAAAGGGGTCAAAATAGATAATCCATCATATGCAACAATACTAAACCAACCAAACGGGTCAAAATAGATAATCCGTCATATTTAACAATACTAAACCAACCAAACGGGTCAAAATAGATAATCCGTCATATTTAACAATACTAAACCAACCAAACGGGTCAAAACAAGTTTCAAAAGCTTCAAAAGCTTCAAAAGATAATCCATACATATGTAATCAAAGTTCCAAAAGCTGATTAACTGAACCATACGTAAGTAAAATAAGTTTCAAAAACAACTTTTTCAATCAATCTTGACTTGCTTTTGGTGCAGTTTGCGATGCATCCTGTGATTGAGCTTCACCCTTGCAACTTCTACTATTATGACCCTTGTTCCCGCACTTTCCACAAGTTTTTGTAGTTCCCTTTCTGGTCAACTTCCCATTACTTGTGACAGCTTCTTCAATCTCAATAGTAGACTTTTTTCTTATCTTTTTGGGCCTACCAATCTGCGTGTGATGTTTTGGAGCAATTAGTTTGGTTGGGCACGAAACTGGTATCCAAGGATCTTTTCCATTTATTGGCTCAAGAGTGTTCATGTAGACTTTCTTCCATGTATCCAACCAGTAGACTTCTGACACCCGCCTTTCTAGAATCCCAATATCATAGTTATGCTCTTCCATGTTCCATAACACTGCAACTGCATGTTTGCAAGGCATGGCAGTTAACTCCCATGTTCTACAACTACGTGTTTTGGCATTAATATTCACTACATGTTGGTCTGTCCCAGTCATGCTCACCTATGAAGAAAAATTTGAACTTAATATCAATCAAAATTTAATAAATATGTAAAACTGTCCAGAAATACATTTACCTCATGTTTGTGGGGGCTTGCCATTGTAACCTTGTATTTAGCAGCTTCTATCTTAATGGCATCAAATGTCTTTTTGGCATATGGTGTCAAAGGTCCTTCATTCTTTTCTTCACATTTTACTATCGCCTTGTGCACCAACATAATTCTTCTCATAATGTGTTCTCTTATGTATTCTAAACAAGTGATGATAGGCTTGTCTCTTCCTCCGACTAACTGCTTGTTGAAAACCTCACACAAGTTGTTAAGTAGTACATCACATTTTGCACGTCCTGTTTACAATGAATATAACTTTAATTTCAAGTTTATTAGTAGAAATAAAGTTAACAATAGCTCAACAGTGTTACTTACCACTAAAGTGTGATCTGGTCCAATGTTTTTGTGGAAACTGATTCAACCAAGCATGTAAACTAGCATCTTCCTTCTTAATTTCCTCCATTTTTTCTCAAACTTTTGCACGGTGGTAGCACTAGCACAGTTCCATACCTGAGTAGTTTAAGTAACGGCCACTTGTTCTTGATGTTCAAAAACAACGGTTTTAGGGCTCCGTAGTGTGCGCCGGCGTTAACGGTGGTTCTACTCTGATGGTGGCTCGATGGTAGAAGTCAATTATGGTGGCGTCAAGAATGGCTTTATTATGATTTTTTTGAACAGTTAGAACTCCGAACCTGACGATCTATCGGGACTGGTTATCCTGGACCTAGCCTTCAGTCGCAAGTCATACCCCCCAAATGCGCAGGAACCGGATTGAATCCGTAAACCCTCTCCCCCATCAGGATCGAACCCAGGATGAAACCCCGAGCCAAACCTTCACCTAGATGCCGCAGAAGTTAAATGGAAAGAGTGGGATTTAAACCCGAGTTACTTAGTACACCAGACCAACCATTTAATCACTCCACCACTTAAATCATTGGCGGGTTTATTTGACGGTGGGTGGTGATGACAGCAACAATTTTTAAAAAAATTAAATGAATATGTGGCTCAACCATTATCTAACATGTGCACCAATAAGATGTCGTTAATGCAGCAACTGACATCTTACTTTATACCCATATTTAAGCCGCTACAGTAAGAAGATACAACAACCGACATCCTACTTTACACGCATATATAAGCTGCCAAGGCAAAAGCCACCGACTTTTGCATTATTTTATTTGTTAAATTTTTAATGAAATTTAACACACCATAGGCTTTTGGTTTAACATTATCTGACTATCTCCCACCCACCCAAGTTCTAATCTTATTCTATGTTACTTCTCCATGCTTATTTCTCTTTTAAGGGGATTTTTTTTCTTTTTTCTTTTTTTTCTTTTTGGGTATTTTCCTATTCTAATGATAATTACCTAATATGAAATTACCAAATGATGAATAGTAAAGATCATGAATAGTAATGTGATAAACAGTGTCTCTGTGCTTTCTTCTTTAAAAGGTAAGGCTGTGGAGGTTTCTTCCTCCTGCCACCAACACCCACTTCGCCATCTCCACCGTCACACCACCAACCACCTCCACCATCGCTCCACCTCTGCCGCCACCACGACATGAGCACCGCCAAACCACCACACTACAACCGGGCCTTCTCACCCCTTTCGCACTAAAACCGAACCCTAAAACCCAAATTGGGGGTGGTGGATTTGTTGGTGGAGGCGGAGGTCGACGGTGGTGGTTATGTTGGTGGAGGCGGAGGTCGGGGAGGCGGAGGTCGGCGGTGGTGGCTGCGTTGGTGGAGGAGGGTATCGGGTTTCATCGACCACCCACCGGACCTTCTCACCCCTTTCGCACTAAAACCGAACCCTAAAACCCAAATTAGGGGTGGTGGATTTGTTGGTGGAGGCGGAGGTCGACGGTGGTGGTTGTGTTGGTGGAGCCGGAGGTCGGGGAGGCGGAGGTCGGCGGTGGTGGCTGCGTTGGTGGAGGCGGAGGTCGGTGGTGGTGGCATCGTGAGGGGTATTATTGGTATTTCTTGAAAAAGCTACCACATGTCCCTTTCTGACTTTGATTTACCGACACGCATCGACCGACTGCTTCTTTGTTGCATCTGGTATCACATGATACAGATTTCAGAGGTTTAGATGCATGCTTGAAGAGAGAGATGGAAACAACAGAAAGGGTCGGAAACAGAGATGCATGCGATGACGGTGATGAAAACTACATTGTTCATCCGCAATTGAAGGAGAGGAAGGCGGTTTATGTTGTCATCGACGTAGGTATCTCTTCCGTCCACCATGACCATCGTTTACTACTGTTGGTGTTATAAATTATTAAGTTCATTTGATTAGGTTAACATTACCGGTTTGTGGTTCTAGGTTTCAAGCAGTTAACGTACGTGAGGAGGTTACCAGTAATAGGTGATTCTTAACTCTTAAGGTTCGTTAAAGATATCAGAATCGAGCATGCCGGAGGAGGTGCTAATGGGAGGTTTCAGACGATTGCTTAATCTCATCTATTTGGATATATTTTGCGAGACTTTACAGGTTCATTTTTCTTCTCTTTATTAACTATTCTTTACTTTAATTTGTTCGATCATTATGTTATGTTGCTATTTCGATTATAGATTTGTGTTAATCTATATGATTTATGCATCCATCTCTTTGATGAAGGTTTTTTAATTACTTTTGATTCATTTGGTTAACACAAATGACACATTTAGTATAAATCAAATGCTTATGTTTGCAGTGGCCTTTTAGGTACTTAGAAGGAGCCATAAAATTGATCAATTTTAGATTGGTTGGTGCCCAAATATATTATATCATGAGATGTTATTCTGTCCGTCTTATATTCTTATGAGGTGTTTGGTATAATCCACATAATGGTTATAAAATGTACCGGATATCTTTTTTATCAACGAGTTTGCATCACTTTTATAGGTGAAATAATCGCCAGCTCTAGCGTAATTTTATGCCTAGATTATTTTTTTATCAACCATTTTGCATTGTTTATATGGACCATTGATATGAATGATGTAATGGTGAGCTTCAGTATTGCTGGATTAGATGGACGGTACACGACTTACCAAGAGGGTGTCCCTTGGGGATACTAAATTCCTGCCGTGAAAAATTCCCAAAGCATCGTATAAATTTAGTAACTTTTTTACGTATTTTAAAACAATTTATAATCGATTGTTGTGACTTTGTTATATGGATTGCACATGTGCTAAATGGAAATATTCTTTGAAATTCTATTCTGAGTTAGTAAGATTTATTGTTGTGTGAAGGCTTATTTAAGACCTAAATGTTGTTGATGCAGAGGTTATATGAAGCATTATGTATGACCTTATAGTTGGTTGCATTGGTTATTATTGGTTGTTGTAAAGGTTATGTGAAGCTTATTTATGAGATTATTGTTGGTTGCATTGGTGTTTCCCTAATCTGCAATGTTGAGTGGAACCGACACAGATAGTTTAACATGGTGATACAAATCTTCGAGTTCTTGAAATGGGTTTTCTGATTTTCGGTTTACCTTCTTTGTAACAAGCAGAAATCCGAAGAATAAATGGAGGGAACTGTGTAAACAAACCTGTTTAGTATTAGGTTTGGTTCCTGGTCAATGCATCGATTGTTATCGCTTGTGTTTCGATTCCAGGTCCATACCCGCCTGCTCAAGATGGTTCCTGTGTAAACTATTGAACCGGTGTTTTGTTTATATTGAGTGTTTGTATATATGAGTATTATATGTGTGATTTTATATGTGTGTTTTGTATGTAATATATATTATATATGTACTGTGTTTCGTGTCTATATATTTTGTTTATACATATGTGTTATATATGGCCGAATTTGTTATGATTCTACAGGGGGCCTTACTGCTATGTTGTAAGGATCAGCGCTTCAACAGGTTATGCGAATATACACTGGGGTAGAGATCCATCATCCATGTTATGTACACCCACTTTCATTAGTTAGTTTAATTCAAACTATTTTATTCCAAGTACACACAAGAAAAAGAATTTGATGACACAAGAGATATGCATAAGATGGTTGCTGCACATTTGACCTGATATGGGTTCAAAAACAAAAGGGAGCCCGATAATAAATAAGAAAAGAAGAATTTGTTGGGTCCAATTGTAAATGTGTATATTACTATAGAAAATTATATGTATATATAAAAGTTACAATCATTTTCTTTTCCCTTAAAACTTATCAGAGTCATTTTAATTAACTGGGAGATAGGTCAATGATACTAAGAACACTTGCTAAGAATTACATTACAAGGTACAAGACCAACACAAGTTGTTTAGTACTTCAAACATCTTTACATATTGAGATTGAATTCTATACGCATATTTGCAGGAGGTCTCATCATTAAAGATAAAAATGAAAGATTGATGTAATGTACAACTTTTTGTGTAGGATGTAGAACTAAACATGAAGATTTAGTCCTTGGTATGGTGCAGATGTAACAAATTGCAGGTATTATAAAATAAAATTGTTGATATGTTTTGATGTTTATTTTGTGATTGGTGTGTCTTTATTACTTTGTTTCTATTATTACGTCTCTTTTTGAGGGCTAGTTCTACGCTTTTTAGAAATGGTTGTTTTGTATTGACTCTTTTTCATTTCTTTTTTATTTATTTTTGACCCTTTATGTTTTCTTTCATTCATTTCGTTGATGCCTTTAGACTCAAGTCGTAATATGTTTTTGCATTTATGTTTTGACATTTGAGTCTGTGACGTATGGCTATGTTGCTGGAGGCGGAGGTCGGTCTATGTTAGCAAGATATACATATGTGTGTGTGTGTGTTTATGATGCATCCTTGATTTTTTATTCTGTGTTTTTAAGTGCTTAAATGTTTATTACTTATGTTGCAAGTATCTTATTTTTGACAGTGCACTTATGGATAGTATTACCATGATGTTGGTGCTGGGAACATCAGCTCATCTGAGGCTAATGTGTTGCAGAACTTCAACCATGTTGTTGGTCTATTGTTCTGTTGGGTATGTTGCTTTCCAATGTTGATGAGGTCCAACATGGTTCTGGTCGATGATGATATAATGAATCTATGTTTAGGTTTTTCATATGAGACTGAATGCTCAAAGGGCCTCACGATACTGTTACTGTCGTTGTATATAAAATAATGGAAAACTATTCACATTGGCCTCGGGCTGTGATGACGCTGCAAAAATGTTATCGGTTGCTTTGGCGTGGCTAACGTTTATGGTTAGCAGCCACAATTGACAGCCAGTTCTGAGCCCGATCATAACTGCCATTGAAATGTCCCTCTATTGTCTCTTGCTAATTTCATGATGTGCACAAAACTAGAGATGCTATGTTGTTGTGTGTCAACAATTCCACCAGATTCACTGTGGAAGGTTAACGAGCCAGTCGGTTGGTATTCCTTTTCATTACCTGACCTACGGTGGTGGTTCTCGACGGAGAACAGAACAGGGTAGGTACGCTGAACCTTTTTCAATCCACATCATTTATCAATAAACACATGTTTCGGTGTTATGAGTCGATAATGATGACGACACGTCATCTGAGATCTGTGTGCCTCTGTTATTTTTAGTGATTGTTCGAAATTGTTGAGGTGTTATTTTTGTATGCTTCGGGTTTCTTGGTTATTGCTATGATGACTGTGGCTGATGTTAATTGCGTGGCATACTCGGTGACGGCAGCTGTGGTGTTCTACACCTTCAACCTGTGTTGCAGCCATGCTAACCGAAACCCAAATCTGAGCCAAAAAAATTATTTTTTTAGAAACCAAACGTTAACTTGAGATCAATAATCATGTTCGTTTAGTTTTTTATTAGAACAAACTCCGCCTTTTTTAAAAAACCCATGATGGTAGAAACAATATGCATTTAACTGAGCCTTGGTTCGATTTTTTCAGTTTTAAAGACGTGCAACGCGCGTCTGTGTATCATCCCTAGTTTTGGTTTGAAACTACTTGTTACGTTTTTTACATATGTTTTTAATTAGTTCATGTTTTTGTCACTAGCTCCTTCAATGAATTTGTCTCTTAGAGGTGGGTGTAATTTTAACGCTGTTGATTTTTGATATAATTTTTATCAGCAAAAAAATTCTTATCTGTGTATTTTATTAACGATCATGCTTTTTTCCGTCATTACAATTAATTTCTTAACCGGTTCATTTTTTATGTAGAAACTTAATTTTATCAATGTACATTAATGACTTTGTGTTGTAATGTTTACTAATCTATCAAAATACATAAATTTATACAAATTAATTCATGTTTACGCCGCAATGTTCCACAATGTTAAAGCCATAAGTCATTCAATACCCCAAAACGTTTTAAATTAAAAACACGTTTTTTAAGGTGAGATATATATATTTTTTTGAAAGGATTTAATGTGAGATATATATATTTTTTTGAAAGGAATTTAATGTGAGATATATAACAAATACAATTCGAGATGGTGACCACGGTGTCATATCAAATTTTTCCTGAAAAACAACTTCATTCCGATGATGGTGACCACGGTGTCATATCATGGGATAGCTACCCAACACCCCAAAAAACGACGTGAACTCTGCACCTCCGCCAACGCGTTCTGAGCCCTAACGTCCGCCATTGAAGCTTCGAAATCAACGTAGAACAGATACTCAAAATGCTTCGCCGTTCCGCCCACCTCATCTCCGACGAGTCGAATCGGACGGTTGCGGTGCGGTCGGCTCTCGATCTTCGTCAAAACTGATGTTCCGAAACGCGAACGCTGAGAGAACTTTGAACAGCACCGACGTGCCGGAATCGTGAGCGAAAACGATGCTTGTTTTGAACGGAATGTCGGTTCGGGGTACGATCGGTTCACGAGCCAGCGTTACGAACCCGTGTTGACGTTGTTTGAGTCGTCCTGGATCCCGTCGGAGAGGATGTGGAGGTTGTAGAGCTCGCGGCGCGTGAGGATGCAATCGCCGCCGTGTCGTGGAGGTTGTGTGTGGAGATGAACTCCGCCGCTCCGGCGGTGTCGTCGACGGCTCCGCGAGTGACGTTTAGTCCGAGTTGGGTTAGAGTTAACTCGCACGAGCTAGGGCTTGTGGATGGCTTATGACTCGTGTTAGGTGGTCCGTACGGAACGCCTGGTAGTGCTAGTAGGCAGTGGTGCACCGGAAGTTGAACTTCTCCGACGATGTGGAGGCGGTGGCGGAGGAGGAGGTCGTAGTTGCGGTGGATGCTTCCGCCGAGTGGTTTTCCCGGTAACACCGCTCGATCTGCGATCCAGAGCTCAACTGCTTGAAATGCGACTTCGAATTGATCGCACGGGATCGCATCGCAATTCGGATACGCTTTTCCCGCAGCGGCTTCGCTGTACGCACCAGGTACGCCTTGATACGCTACTCGTAGTGTTGACCGTGCGACGGTGCCGGAGATAGGTCGAGATGGTGAGAGGCTTCGGTAGCTTGTTGATCGGGAGTAGATCTAGCGTGTTAGTCCGTTTACGACGGTGATTGCGTCAGCTCCGGTGGAGTTATCGGCGGAAGCGGCGATGGTGGAGCATTGGACGGTGATGTGATTCGGCGGAGCGGCGGCGGTGGGAGGCGGTGGTGGAGGTGAAGGCGATGGTTGGAGGGAAATGCAGTGCATTTTGGAGGGGGGTGGTGGAAATAGGGGGAAGATGAGGGGCTAAAGGTGAAAAGTTGTTGAAGCTTGTGGTTCTGGTGGAACTAGCAAGCTGAGGGGTGAAGAGGGGGTGTGGTGGTTGATATATATGTGGGGGGGTGAGGGTGAAGGTGTTAGGGGTGGTTGGGTCAAATCCACACCTACCTCTCTTTCTTTCTTGCAAGTGTTTGTTTGACTTTGTGGGTTTATATGTTTTGCTTTTACTTCTCAAATTATTATATGTTATGTTTTATTGAGATTTAAGACCGTCTTCCACGATAAGAACCCGATGTGAACAAGAGATCTGATAGTGGCAGAGTTTGAACACTCTTGTAAATGAAGTGGCGGGCGGAAGTTAATCCCACACCTACCCCTTTATCATCCGTCATTGGACGTGACAACCAAGTGGCAAACAAGAAGTAGATTAAATGATGGAGAATTTGTTTGGTGAGGCGTTTGAGGGATCGCGTTCGAAACACTAATAGGAGGCGAATGGCTGGTGTTGGGTCCTCTTGTACAACTAGTATATAAAATATACAGTATAGTAGAAGATGTGTTTGAAAAATGATGTAGCTTTGGAGGATGATAAGTGTTTGAAGGATCATTGTAAATATGATGTATCAGTTGATATGACGTGTTACGGTTATATGAATTGTTTAGCGTTGTCCATGCTCTAAGAGTCTAAGGTGTTGATTACTGAAACAAAGATCGCAAGGATCGTATAATTTGTTGTTTTCCCTAAATGTAATACATAATATGGTTATATGGTTGCATAACCATTTGTTTTTTTCTTAGCCGTCACTATATGTAACATAAACTAAGTTTAAGTGATTAAACATTTTTTGGGTTGTTGGTTTTGTATTAAAACAGGTCTATAATATTATTAAACTCAATATGGAAGATTATATATGGATATAAAATATATTATAAACATTAATTTAGCTCATGAGCCATGAGGATAAGGTTGGTAAGATGGTAACATTTTGTGTATTGTAATAAAATTAGAATATAAGCATGAAAAATCCGTTGCTCAATATAATGTGCAACTGTCAAATTGACTCTAACTTAATGAGTTCAATGTGTTATAGAAGGCGTCTCTATCAAGCGATGAGACTTCAATTTTACTGTGAGCAAAGTGGGCATCTTTATATGTAATAAATGAAAAGAGGCTTAGTCACGTGGTAAGATTTTAACAAATACACTGTCACATGTATCTTCACATCATACAATTGTCACGTGGCGTTTTATTAACAATATGCTTCTAAAAGGAAATGCTTAAATATCATTTAATTTCTAATTAAACAACTTCCAAAATTAGATTTTAAAAATTAATATTAGAAACGGAAATTTAAAAACCTTAAAATTCAAATTCAATATCCATTCAATCCAATATTATCTAAAAATAACTAACTTAATTAGTTAAAATTAAACTAACAATTTGAATATTCAAATGGAGCATAAGTAGTTCATAAATTTTAAATTCTAATGGTAACAATCAATCCGAGTATTTGGGGTTATAGTTTCAAAATTAAAAATCTTCTATATTTTAACAATCTCGTATATATTTGTCTGCATTATATAACATAATACCATTATTTATTATATATATATACAACAAATATTTTCTGTTTACTGTTATTCCACTATCAAAGATCTTTCAAAAATATACGAAAACTATATCAATTACCTTGTCATCATAACATTATTAGTATCAAAAGTAACTTTATAAGAGATTTTTGACATATCACGCCGTGATTCGTATATGAAGACAGTCAATGTATATTAATAAGGTAGAAACTTATATATTAGGTTTTTTGTGGTTGAGGATGAGATATTATTCAACTAATAGAATTGTTATCTATTCCTATATATATTTATTTATAAAACACATTTGCTATATATCCTTAATTTTTTCTATTTAATACAGAAACAATCCAATAGAGAATATTCTAAATAGATGATTAATAAATTTGAGAAGTTAGTCACTGAATATGATTAAAGAGTTATATACATAAAAAAATTTTAGATATTTATAAACATAATATTGTTTTAGTATGTATTTGATCTTTAATTTAATTTACATGTATACATTATTAATCGACCTTTACATGCATAATATTACAAGCTTATTAAGAATAACTGATAATTTATGTTTTTATTTATTTTAAAGAGTAAATTACATGGATGGTTCTTGTAGTTGGTCAAAATTTTAGATTTGTTTCTAAACTTTAAAATTTCAAACATAGTCCTAGATGTTATATTTATCTTTTTTAATGGTTTTTATTTGGTAGTTTAGTTACTAATGTTAAGTTTTATTAAAATGAATATTTACCTATAAAGATCATTAATGTACATTTACTTTTTATTTAAATAAAAATATTTTTAAAAGTATTATTTTTAGAATGTTCAGGTTTTAATGTTTCTCTAAAATTTTGAATTTTTAATATCTCTCTTATAACTTTTTGATTTTTAAAGGTACTTTTTAAAAGAATAATCCTCTTTATTAAAACTATTTATTTTTTAAATGTAATTTTTATAATTATCAATTTTCTAAATACTGTTTTCAAAACTATTTGTTTATTGAACGCTTTAAAAAATTCTAAAAATGTCGTTTGAAAATGGATTGTTTTTGAAAAAGATGTTTAAAATAGTGATTGTTTTTTAAAAATGATTTAAAAATAAACGGTTTAAGTAAAAATTCTTTAGAAAACAAGTAGTTTATAAAAAAATTTAAAATTTCAACACGATTTTAAGAACAACATTTAAAAAATGGACAGTTTAAACATGTTAAAAGCAAAACATTTTATAAATTATGTTATTATAAATTTTTTAATCATGTATTTAAAACGTATTTTATTATATAATAAACATGTAATATGAAATAATAAAATATTCAATAATAAAAACTTTGAAAAAACAAGAATATAAAGCTTTCCTTAATAAAAATAATAGTATAGTTTAAAAGGTAAATTAAATGGATAGGAGTGCGAGTAAAATATCATTTTATAATTTTTAATATTATAATTATTGACTAACAGAAACTTCAGACTATATATAAAAAAAGAAAAAAATTAGGAATCATATTAAAAAATATTAAAATTAAATCCAAATTCCAAATTTTAACATAACATAGGGATCGTATGTGTAATTACTCTATTTTAAATTTAAGTTTTCCAACCCGTTGTAACACATAGGTGGTTAGTCTAGTATTACATATATGAGATAATTTTAGTGACTTTGTGAGTTCTTCGCTTAAAAAACCTAATAATTATAGTCTTTGCACTACCTGTGTTTTAAAGTGACGTTTCTTACGAAAAAAATCAAGGTTTCAGTCACGCCTTATACGATCACATCAAACTAAAAGTAAATTAGATAATAAAAAAACTAAAAGTAATTAGATTAATTAATAAAAAAAAACATTAAGAGGGGGGAGGAACGGATCTGATATATAGCTGGAATATCCGGGAAAACCTAGGTTGACCGGGAATACCATGTCTCAGCGTCTGTGGTGTTACAACCTGTGAGTTTCATCAAGATCCACCGGTATAACACCCATTTAAACCCTTATTCTTAAAAAGGGGGAAATAGGGAACGAAAAAAAAAACTAGGACGACGTCATGTAAAACAGAAAAAACTAAGAATATCAAGGAAATAGAAAAAAATGATTTGACTCTAACATATCACACGGGATAAGGGAGGAGGTGGCATAACCTCACTACCCTGGACTACCTAAAACTCCATCAATCCCGCATAACCCACGTCATTTTTACCCTGAATACCCTGAAACACCAAAAAACACTGGACATGTAACCCTAGACTACCTTGAAACGTTTATTTTCACCCGAAGCACCTAAAATCACCCAAAACCACCCTAAACCACCACAAAGCGCCAAGTACCTCTCGGTACTTACTACCCGGACTCATTACCCGTTGGGCACCCACAATGGGTGGCGGGTTTATACCCGGCGGGTACATGCATACCTGAGAGGGTACCGAATGCGCCCATCCTCCCTAAAACATAAAAAAACATATGTCAGCAAGATAATGTGGTAATATCATCATGACGCACATTTGCACGGTCCCAACGAATCTTTCTTGGTGGTATCAACTTACAACCCTTTGTTTCCACCCATGCATGACTGCAGGTCGCGGGTTCAAACCCTGCGTCTCGCTGATTTTTTAGGAGTGACTCAGAGCAGAAGACGGATGGACGACCAAGACGGAGACAAGAGCAGAAGACTGGGGAAGGAAGCAAAATGCACTCAAGAAGATCAAGGATAGTTCGAGGTCAAGTCAAGATCAAGACAAAGACAAGAAGCAACTACTTTTCAAACTAAAGCTTAGAGTCAGAAAACAACAAACTATTTTTTTTGCTGCCAACCTGCTAGAAGACTATTGTAACATCACGTATTTTCGTTAAATAAAATTAATTTTGTTTTAAAACGTGATTGTTAATTCCAATAATTACGATAATAATAATAATAATAATAATAATAATATAATAATAATAATAATAATAATATAATAATAATAATAATATAATTATAATAATAATAATAATATAATAATGAATTAATAAAAAAAAATGTATAAAAATTGATTTATAAGTCCAGGGGGGATATTGTAAATTATGAAACTTAAAAATTAAAGTTCAGCATAAAATAACAAATTCAGAAATCACAGGGACCAAAGCTGTAATTTTTTTAAAATCACAGCCCCCCCCCCCCCGACCTCTTCCCCCTCCGGCCACCCCCCGGTGACCCTCCGGCGAAGCCCAAACCGCCACAAAACACACGATTCAACCCAATCAAATGTTTCGACAGTTCACGTGGGTGATTCGAACCTGTGCCCCACTTAAATCTGAAAATTCAAGTTGATTAGTGCAATCTAGAACCTAACCCACTTCGGCCGAAAGTCCTCCTCGGTCGATCGCTAACACACTAAAATAATCAAAATAATTGAACACCACGAACTTTTAATCGTTTAAATCTTCCTCTGAGCTCAATTCCTACTGAAACACTAAAAAATTTCACATTCGAACACCACCAAAGCCGCGACCTGTTCAAGGTGTCCTTGCATCAAATTGAATTCAAATCGGGTAATAAACCTATCTATACATTTGATTTTACATGGGGAACAAAAGCCTCAAGTTTATCAACATTAACATAATCGAATTGGGATCGATTTTGGATCTGTTCAATCTAGGGTTCTTATGGAATTGGGGAAAATCGTTTGGTTTTGTTTAAAGGATTTGGGAACCAGAAACTTAAGGTGGTTGTATGCCTAGTTCACTGGTCTCCCACTCACTTGCCAATCAGGAGGTCCCGGGTTCGACCCCGGGCACCTACAACTTATTTTTTAGGCTTTTTAAGCATTAAATTAAATGGGAAAATTTTTTAAAAAATTATAAAAATATTTCTACAAACATAAATATTTTAAAAACCATCTAATTATTTTCTAAAATTTATTTTAATAGTTAATTATTTATTTCATTATTTGTTTTAAATATAAATAATATAACTAGTTTAATTTTTTTTATAAAATGACTTAAAATAATGATAAAATCACTAAATAATTATTGGTTCAAATAATATTATGTAATATTGTTAAATCATGATTATCTCAATCAAATATAAAAGTTTGGGTACTCCACTCGTCACGTTCATACCCGGCCACCAGTAACTCCTTCTCATATCTTGGTACATTTTGGTAGCACCGGGTGAATGGAGTATCGGGTCTTATGGCGCCTCGTCCATAATTCTCACTACGTAGATCCCCGTTTCGAGGATCCCCATTCGCCCAAATCGGTCTTAACACCTAGAGTGTTCTCACCCAATTCTGTAACTAACCTCTCATCCTTTCAGAGTTAAGACGATCTTCTTTCAAAGCCCGTCATCTATTGTTAACTCCTTAACCTGTGTCATCACATCGGGTCATGATTCATCTGATAAGCCCTTCACCCCCGGATCGGCTCAGTGCCTTTTCTTTTTGTCGGCTAAGGGCATCAGCCACCACATTGGCTTTGCCGGGTGGTAATGAATCTCACAATCATAATCTTTTATCAGTTCCAACCACCGCCTCTGCCTCATGTTTAGATCCTTCTGCTCGAAGAAGTACTTCAAGCTTTTGTGGTCCGTGAAGATTGTGCACTTCGTCCCTATAGATAGTGCCGCCAAATCTTCAACGCAAAAACCCCGCAGCTAGCTTCTAGATCGTGTGTGGGATAGTTGACTTCGTGGGTCTTCAGCTGTCGAGATGCGTAGGCTATCACCTTTCCACGTTGCATCAACACACAACCTAGCCCAGAATAAATGCATCCGAATAGACCACTAAGTCTTCACTTCCCTCAGGCAAAGTCAAGACAGGAGCTTGTGTTAGTCTTTGCCTTCAACTCCTCAAAAGCCTTCTCCTGCTCTCGACCCCACGAATTTTCACATCCTTACGAGTCAATTTTGTCAAAGGTGAGGCGATCTTTGAAAAGTCTTGAATAAATCTTCTATAATAGCCCGCCAATCCCAAAAGCTACGAATCTCGGATGCGTCTTTGGTGATTTCCATTGCATCACCGCCTCAACCTTTGCTGGGTCCACCATTATTCCTTCTGCATTCACTACGTGACCCAGAAATTGCACCTCCGCGTAACCAAAAGGCGCACTTGGAGAACTTGGCGTACAATTTCTCCCTTCTCAACGTTTCCAATACTTCCCGAATATGCCCGGCATGCTCTTTTTCACTTCTTGAATAAATCAGAATATCATCGATGAATACAATTACTGATTTATCCAACATTGGTCGGCACACTCGGTTCATCAAATCCATAAAAGCAGCCGGCGCATTGGTCAACCAAAGGACATGACAAGAACTCGTAGTGACCTAGCGCGTACGAAAGGCTGTTTTAGGGATATCCTGCTCCCTCACCTTCAGTTGATGGTAGCCCGATCGAAGATCTATCCTCGAGAACCAACTGGCACCCTGAAGTTGATCAAACAGTCATCGATCCTTGGTAAGGGGTACTGTTCTTCACCGTCAGCTTATTCAGCTCGCGGTAGTCGATGCACATCCTCATACTACCATCCTTCTTCTTTACGAACAGAACCGGAGCACCCCAAGGTGAGATACTCGGTCGGATAAACCCCTTATCCTGCAGCTCCTGCAACTGCTCCATCAACTCTTTCATCTCTGTCGGAGCCAAGCGATACGGTGCTTTTGCGACAGTTGGGCACCCGGTATTAGGTCGATCTGGAATTCGATCTCTCGTCAGGTGGCAATCCCGATAAGTCTTCTCGGAAACACGTCTGGAAAGTCACACACCACTGGCACATCGCATAGCTGTGGTGTTGGCGTCTCTACATTCTTTACATAACATAAGTAGGCGCTACATCCGCGCCTCATACACTTTCCCGCCACCGCCATCGAGATCACCTTCGGAATCGTCGTAACTCGATCGCCGATAAATCGTCACCGGACTTCCGTCGTCGCCGTCAGTCTAATCATCTTCTTTCGGCACACGATATTCGCTTCGTAGGTTGCTAACCAGTCCATCCCTAACACTACATCAAATCCTCCTAGAGGCATCACATGTAACTTGGCAGCAAACCTATGACCTTCTAATTCTATGGTACAGTCCTCTATCACATCAGTAACTCTAGTGGACTTACCAATAGCAGTTTCTACATAAAAAGGCTCACTAATGCATTTACTACAAACAGGCAATTTAGCACAGAAAGTAGCAGAAATGAAACTCCTACTAGCACCAGAGTCAAATAACACAGAAGCAGGAGTTTGGTTTGCTAGAAACGTACCTGACACCACATCGGGGTCCGTCCTAGCCTCTTCCTGCGTCATCGTGAACGCCCTAGCCTTTGCCCTCGGTCTTCTCCTCCCGTCTTCTTCTCTCCCGAGCCCTCAGCCCTCGGCTTCTTGCAATCTTTGCTCATATGACCACTTCCCCACAGTTAAAACACTTGCCCATCCGACAATCCTTGGCCCTATGTCCAGTCCTCCCCACACTTGAAGCAGATGTATATCCCCACTTGCACTCCCCTGAGTGCTCCTTTCCACACTTACCACACTTCTTCACGCCAGCTCCAGACACGACCACTCGGCGGTCATCCACCCTTGCTTTCTTGTTGTTTGTCGAAGCATCACCCCGACCAAATCTCTTCCCCTGCCAGTTCTTCTCTCCACTCCCTTTCTCTGCTTCCCTCAGCCTTCACCAAAGCAGCCCGTTCATCAAATAACCTTCCCGCCAAATCCACTGCCGACCTGAAAGTGCTTGGTCGGGCAGAAATCAAGTGCCAACGAATTTCAGCCGGCAGTCCTTGAATATACCGGTTGATCTTTCGAGACACCGGCGTCACCTGCTCCGGCACCAACAAACGCCAATTCGTTAACTTGGTGGTATATTGTTGGTGGGTCATCGTCCCCGCCTCCAATGCAGGAACTCTCTCTCTATTCTATCCATTCCCGACTAGGACTGAATTCCTCGATCACTAGCCTTTTCAACTCAGCCCATTTCATCTTCCCTATAGCCCTGCTACCCTCGGCTTGGACTATATTCTTCCACCAGCTAAAAGCCGACCCTGTGAAAGAGTGGGTAGCAAACTTCACCTTCTTGTCCTCCCTGGCAATCACTAATATCGAGGACAGCTTCCATTTCCATCACCCACTGGTGAGCATCAGTAGCAGTACCAGACCCATCCAAAGTTGGGGTTTGCACCTCATGAATGCCCCGTAGTTACAACCCGGGCGGTCTCTCGTAACTGTTCTTCTTCCTCTTCATCATCAGATAGTACTGTTCTGTTTCCTCCTGTTGTTGTCTACCGGAGGACCGATTCCTTCCTCGTCTATCATCCTCACGTACTGCCTTTAACACTTCTGTCATTACAGACGGTAGAATCGTCTGCATAACCTGGTGCACCTCCTCAACAACTGCCTCTTTCACCGAGGCCCTAAAATCATCACTCTCACCCACTCCCCCCGAGGGAGTAGTATTAGGTCCTTCGGGAACCTTCTTCTCTGTCTAGGCTACCTCTTGTGGCTCGTGGTTCCACACCACTTCCACACTGCCTCCACCAATTGGGGCTTTAGATGATCTACCACCGACCATCTTCTATCCACTGAAAGATTTAAACACCAACACGGTCATTCAAGGAAATAGCTCAGTTTATGTCAAGTATAGTAAGTCCCTAATTACAGTGGCCAGTTGTGATTAGCCACTTACTCTACTCTTCACACCCCGAGCATTACCTGTCCTGACTACATTAGTATCTAAGTCTAACAGTACACATAAACACATAACAACACACGTAACACTGGTTAACTTTCAAGAAAATACCTGATGGCACGCAGCTACTCAGATGGCATTCCCATTTCCCCTTGTCCCATTCTCAGTTTAAGTCTTAGGTTTATTTTAAAAATTTTACCCGTTTCACTTAAACTTCGGCTCTGATACCAACTTGTAAGGCCCCGATCCCGGGCACCTCACAGTTGCCGTATCACCCATAAAACACACATTAATATAACTTAATAAAAATTATGCAGCGGAAACTTTAAATTTTACTATAAATGCTTTTGTAAAGTAATACAATCCTGTTACAAAATATCATTTGTTTGCATTACAATACAAAAACATTATCAAAAGAATGCCATCCCAAAGAGCTGAGTAGCCGCCTCGTGCCATCCTCAGCAACACTACCACTGCCACTGAAAATACATAAAAGTCAGCGTTGCTGAGTGAGTTCTAGTTTTGTAATAAAACATACTTTTACTTATTTTAAAGTAAACTTTCGTTCAGCGTTCATACATCATACGTACACATAGATAATATTCATTATTATCTTCATCATTCGTTATTCATCATTATCTTTAACTTCTCGTATGGATTCTGTCAGACTTTACCCACTTCATAGCACTCTCGGCTATGATTACTGTGGTCGAATGACACGAATCCGTTCATACTTACTTGCCCATTGGCTATCCTTTGTACCACTACCTTCTGCTATACCCCAAACGTTATTAGCTACCGGGCCGAAGTCAATAAATGAACAGCAAAACGTATGCCCGGTACTCGAGGTAAGCGGTAGGGGTTCCATACATATAGATACTTACTTGCACATTGGCTATCTTTTGTACCCACTACCTTCTGCTCTATACCCCAAACGTTATTAGCTACCGGGCGAAGTCAATAAATGAACAGCAAAACGTATGCCCGGTACACGAGGTAAGCGGTAGGGTTCCATACATATAGATACTTACTTGCACACATTGAAAGGTTAACTGTACCAATACCATATGCTACACCTCAAACAATCTTAGCTACCGGGCCGAAGTCAATCCATAGACAGCAAAACGTAGTGCCACAGTACGGGCCGAGGTCAACAAAGAACAAACAAACATATGCCACGTACTGGGCCGAAGTCTATGGAGGGACAGCTAAACATGGTGCCACGGTACTAGAGGTAAGCGGTAGAGGTACCATGACCATGGTCAATCACATAGAAGGACCAATCGCGTTATTCAATGCTTGCAAGACATAACTCATTCGTTCATTAATGCATGTTTTCATTATCATTCTTCATCTCGTTCATTCGTTAATACATGCATTCGTCATCATGTTCCTCTTTCATATCTTTCACTTTACGACACATAATACTTCATTAATTCATTTCTCGTTATTCGTAAAGTTTCAGAAAGATAAACATACACAATTACCAGGAACATACACACATCATACATATTCATCATACATTCATCATCATATGTACATCATCATGCACAGCATCATACCTTTCTTAACAATATTTTAATAATATTGTTAACAATAATATACTAATAATAATATAGTAACAATTAGGGTGAATCATACTCATCATAATATGCATGAGACATCATCATTTATTAACCCTAGTCAACCCTGGTCAAACCTCGAACTATGGAATTACTGGAAATTCCTGAAAATTTCTAAGTGTTCTAGTCGTTTTAGCCTGTTGGGCGTATAAGGCCTCTGGTCGTATGAGCACTATTAGTCGTATGAGTACTGCTGGACTTTTCACTTAACACTTAGAATTTTCAACTGGTCATACGACCACACTGTTGGTCGTATGACCACTGCTGGTCGTACCACCCCTGACTTAGGCACATATTTGGATCATATGACCACTGTTGGTCGTATGAGTCCACACTTAGAAAATTTCCACATGATCATACGACCACTGTTGGTCGTATGAGTCCTATTGGCCTCATACTTAGAAAATATCACATGTTCATACGACCACTGTTGGTCGTATGAGTCCTATTAGACTCATCAATACTTAGAAAAATCCTGATCATACGACACTGTTGGTCGTATGAGCACTGCTGGACACATCAACTTTTGCTTATTTATTTTAAGTCCCATTTTCAGACATATTAGCATCCTACTCATATGTCTAATTCATATTTCAAGTCCAGAACATCAAATGCCTATTTCTAAACATATGCACATGATTCTAAGCATAGATCTAACATAACATAATCATCCATACAATCAATTCATACGGTATCAACCCACAGTTTTATAAAACATATTTACATGCATTTCCAGCCCCAAAACATTTAAAAACAGTAAAAAACGGGGTCTAGAACTCACCTTAGCTGTCTTCTTCGAACTTACACTCTTCAACCCGAACTTCTCTCAACTCGTTCTAGCACCAAAAACTTCGAATTTCTCAGATCTTTCTTGAAAATCCGATGGTTTTCTGCTCCTGCTTCTTTCTCTCTCTAAAAAGATCGCTGATAGGAAATGCAGGCAACATGGGCGGCCATGCTTTTCCTTTTGTACAAAATATGATAATTTTGCCCATTTGGCACTTTAGTCCCTCCTCTTTAGTGTTTTTTTCTTTTCTGTTCTTTTCTTCCTTTTTCTTTTATTCCTTGATAAAAATACGGGTGTTACAACTTGCATATAATAGATTTGCACACATACACCATAGATTGACTATTTTCCTCTGGCACAATCACCACTCGACTATTCATATGGGGTGGGTTATCCAAACCAGTGATATACCATTGATACCAGGATTGATTGATTGACTGAATTAGGGTTCTTACTGTCGTGCAGTTTATCATAGTATGTTCACATAGTTGCAAGTAATAACATAACCTGTCTTGAATTGAATTTAGAATGAAATAACAATAGAATATCATGATTGAATATATTGTATCACATGATTTCCCCCAAATAAGAAATGATATAAAAAGAGGATATGAATACTCACTTGATTGATGAGATTAGAATTTGGACGTGATAGATTAGACACCTACGATTTCCTTATGATTAACCTAAGGAACGGTGCCTCGAATTAGAATAATAATAATGTGAGAATTGGGAATAGATTAGGGTTTTCATCGGGTTTTGAATGGTAGTCTAAATAAAATATTTATTTAATTTGAATGTCTTGAAATAAATAAAATGAATTTATTGAAAGTAATTATGTTTAGAATTTAATAAAAAATAAATGTATCAATACGTGTAGACGTTTGATTTATTATTAAAGTGTGGGAAAAACAAATAATTAATATTATTAATTAATTATATAATAATTAATTAAAATATTTAATTATTTAAGTGACAAAAAGAAATGAAAATGATTTGGAAAGATTTATATACAAAACTTTTATATTTGATTGAGATAATCATGATTTAAACAATATTACATAAATATTATTTGAACCAATAATTATTTAGTAATTTTAATCATTATTTTAAGTCTATTTTTATAAAAAATAAACTAGTTATATTATTTATTTAAAACAAATAATAAAATAAATAATTAAAATATTAAGATAAATTTCATAAAATAATTAGACGGTTTTTAAAAAATTTAATGTTTGTAGAAACATTTTTATAATTTTTTAAAAATTTTTCCCATTTAATTTAAGGCTTAAAAAGCCTAAAAAAACAAGTTGGAGGTGCCCAGGGTCGAACCCGAGACCTCCTGATTGGCAAGTGAGTGGGAGACCAGTGAACTAGGCATACAGTCGCGCTAAGTTCTGGTTCCCAAATCCTTTAAACACAAACCAACGATTTTCCCCAATTCCATAAGAACCTAGATTGAACAGATCCAAAATCGATCCCCAATTCGATTCTATTAATGTTGATAAACATGGGGCTTTTGTTCCCCATGTAAAATCGAATGTATAGATAGGTTTAATTACCCGATTTGAATTCAATTTGATGCAAGGGACACCTTGAACAGGTCGCGGCTTTGGTGGTGTTCGAATGTGAAATTTTTGAGTGTTTCAGTAGGAATTGAGCTCAGAGGAAGATTATAAGCGATTAAAAGTTCGTGGGTGTTCAATTATTTTGATTATTTTAGTGTGTTAGTGCGATCGACCGAGGAGGACTTTCGGCCGAAGTGGGTTAGGTTCTAGATCGCACTAATCAACTTGAATTTTCAAATTTAAGTGGGGCACAGGTTCAAATCACCCACGTGTAACTGTCGGGAACATTTGATTGGGTTGAATCGTGTGTTTTGTGGCGTTTTGGCTTCGCCGGAGGGTTGCCGGAGGGGTGGCCGGAGGGGGAAGAGGTCGACGGGGGGTGGGCTGTGATTTTAAAAAAATTACAGCTTTGGTCCCTGTGATTTCTGAATTTGTTATTTTATGCTGAACTTTAATTTTTAAGTTTTAAATTTACAATATTACCCCCTGGACATATAAATTCAATTTTATATATATTTTTTCTTAAGTCATTATTATTATTATTATTATTATTATTATTATTATTATAATTATATATTATTATTATTATTATTATTATTATTATAATTATTGTAATTATTGGAATTAACAATCAACGTTTTAAACAAAATTAATTTTTATTTAACGAAAATACGCGATGTTACAGTCTCCCCTGCTTTAGGAAATTTCGTCCAGAAAATTTAATCATGAGGAGGCTGAAACGAAAAGATGTGGATACTGGGATTTCATTTGGTCCTCGCGTTCCTAGGTGAACTCTGAGCCACGTTTAGATTCCCAGCGAACTTTGACAATAGGTATCCGGCTACGTTTGAGTTGTTTGACTTCCCGATCCATAATTTCCACAGGTTTCTCAATAAAGTGCATAGATTCATCATCTGGACTTCGTCGAGTGGAATGTGGAGATTTTCGTCGGCAAGACATTTCTTGACGTTTGAAACATGAAACGTCGGATGTATATTGCTGAGTTCTTGGGGTAGTTCAAGCTTGTAGGCCACTTTCCCAATTCGCTCGAGCACTTTGAATAGACCCACGTAACGAGGTGCTAGCTTCCCTTTCTTTCCAAAGCGAATCACTCCCTTCCAAGGTGATACCTTAAGAAGTACGAGATCGCCGACATTGTATTCATGGGCTTACGTCTTCTGTCAGCATAATGCTTTTGACGATTTCTAGCAGCGACCAAGTTATCACGGATCTTATGAATTTTGTCGGTTGTTTCTTGTATCAATTCCGGACCAGTAATCTGTGATTCACCAACTTCAGACCAACAGAAGGGAGATCGACACTTTCGGCCATACAAGGCCTCAAATGGTGCCATCTGGATGCTGGTATGGTAACTGTTATTGTAAGAGAATTCGATCAATGGAAGATGAGAATCCTACGATCCACTGAAATCAATGACACAAGCCCGGAGCATATCCTCGAGGGTTTGTATCGTTCTTTCATTCTGACCGTCGGTTTGCGGGTGATAGGCTGTGCTAAGATTCAGTTGAGTTCCTAGAGCTGATTGGAGACTTTTCCAGAAACGAGAGATGAAGCGACCATCACGATCAGAGATAATATCTAAGGGTACACCATGCCGACTGACTATTTCATTGATGTAAATACGAGCCAATTTCTCGACTCGGTATTCCTCACGAATTGGTATGAAATGATCCGACTTAGTCAATCGATCAATGATAACCCAGATACTATCGTGACCACTAGCGGTACGAGGCAGCTTGGTGATGAAATCCATGGATATGCTTTCCCATTTCCATAATAGAACCTCGGGTTGTACGAGTAATCCAGAGGGACGTTGATGCTCGGCTTTGACTTTGGAACATGTGAGGCATTTAGATACATACAAGGCTATATCCTTCTTCATGCCGGGCCACCAATATTGGTTCCAAAGATTCATGAACATCTTATCTGCTCCCGGGTGAATAGAATATCGAGCCTTATGAGCCTCATCCATGATGGTTGCTTGAAGATTATCGCGATTCGGAATCCAAAGTCGATCTAGAAAATACAGTAGTCCGTCCGACTTGGTTTCCAATTGGAGTTCAGCACCGCATGACATTTCTTCATACATGTTGCCCTTGGTGACTGATTCGTGTTGAGCTTCGAGTATACGGGCCAGGAGGTCGGTTTGAATGGTAACACTTTGTAGCATAACCTGGCCCTTACGACTCAATGCATCGGCTACAACATTAGCTTTACCGGGGTGGTAACGAATCTCACAGTCGTAGTCGCTGAGTAGTTCGATCCAATGTCGTTGTCTCATGTTAAGCTCCTTCTGGTTGAAGATGTACTGGAGACTCTTATGATCGGTGAATACAACACATTTAGTGCCATAGAGATAGTGTCTCCAGATTTTAAGTGCGAATACGACAGCACCCAATTCAAGATTGTGCGTCGTATAATTTTTCTCATGAATCTTCAATGTCTTGAGGCATAAGCTATAACTTTGCCTCGCTGCATGAGAACGCAACCTAGACCTTGTCTTGAAGCGTCACAATAGACACCAAAGTCGTCGTTTCCATCAGGAAGTGTTAGAATCGGTGCCTCACACTACTTTTGCTTGAGGGTTTGAAATGCTTTTTCTTGATCAGGCCCCCAAGAAAAAGCTTATCCTTGTAGGTCAAAGCAGTGAGTGGCACAACAATCTTCGAGAAGTTAGGAATAAAACGTCGGTAATATCCGGCTAGACCAAGGAATGAACGAATCTCTGTAGGAGTTTTAGGTTCTCCCCATTTCTTTACTGCCTTGATCTTTGCGGGATCAACGTGAATTCCCTTGCTGTTTACTATGTGACCAAGAAATTGAACCTCATTAAGCCAAGAATTCACACTTTGAGAATTTGGCGTAGAGTTTCTCTTTCCTCAGAAGTTCGAGTATTAGAAGAAGGTGGTTCTCGTGATCGGATTTGGATTTGGAGTATATCAAGATGTCATCGATGAATACGATCACAAATTTGTCTAGGTATGGATGGCACACGCGATTCATTAAATCCATGAATACTGCCGGTGCGTTGGTTAACCCGAATGGCATCACTGTAAACTCGTAATGGCCATATCTCGTTCGAAAAGTGGTTTTTGGAATGTCATCATCGTGCACACGGAGTTGGTGATAACCAGAACGAAGATCGATCTTCGAGAAGTACGAGGCTCCCTGAAGTTGATCAAATAGATCGTCAATTTGGGTAATGGGTATCGGTTCTTGATTGTGAGTTTGTTAAGCTCCCGATAGTCAATGTACATACGGAATGAGCCATCCTTTTTCTTCACGAATAAGACTGGGGCTCCCCATGGTGATGAGCTCGGGCGAATGAATCCTTTGTCTGACAGTTCTTGCAATTGGCTAGCAAGTTCTTGCATCTCAGATGGTGCAAGTCGATAAGGAGATTTTGCCACGGGAGTTGCACCAGGCACAAGGTCGATCTGGAATTCAACTTGACGAAGGGAGGAAGACCGGTTAAGTCTTCGGGAAAGACTTCGGGGAATTCTCAAACAATTGAAATGTCTTCAATCTTCCTTGGTTTCTCATCCGCTTTCACGATATGGGCTAAGAAAGCCACGTAATGCTTGCGGAGGTACTTTTGGGCTTTGGTACAAGACATGAGTTTAAGCCCTTTGGAAGGCTTTTCCCCGTAGATTTGTAGTATGCTTCCGGTCGAAAGAGGAATACGAATGGTCTTTTCGTAACAAATCACTTCGGCATGATTCTTTGATAACCAGTCCATGCCTACTATGACATCGAAACTACCCAGTTGCATGGGTATAAGATTGATAGGGAAATTGTGCTCGCTTAAATTCAAGGTACAGTCGGGAATAACAGAATTAATTGTAATGGGTTTTTCGTCCGCTACCTCTACCATAAAGGGTTTGTCTAGCTTGGTTCAGGCACTAGCAAGTAAGGGCTCAAAGTGTAAGGATACAAAGCTTTTATCGGCACCGGTGTCAAAAAGAATCGAAGCGTATTGATTATTAATTCGGAACATACCGTTCACCCGTCGTTGCTAACTTGGGCTTGTTGGGCATTGATGTTGAATGCTCGACCTTAGCTGCAGGGATGGCCTTAAGGAGCTTCGGACATTGGTTGCGGAAGTGGTTAGGATCCCCGCATTGGTAGCAAGCTCTGCTTGCGTGATTGTCGGAGTATGCTGAACATCGGTGTTGTAACTGGAACCCTTGCAGTATTTTTGCACACGTTGAATGTATGAACAAAAGACCACAGTTTGTGAATTGAACGACACTGAACGTTAGCGGGATGGTGATACTTGCAGTTGTTACACTGCGGGAAGGGTCCAGCGTATGACTTTTTCATCAGCGGTTGGTTGTTTACTGCTGGTTGACGAGTTGAGGGACTTGATTAATTGGCACAGCGGGGTAATTACAACAAAGTTTTGAGATGTAGCCTTCCTCTTCTTGTTCTTGGAAGGCTCGGGTTGGTTGGTTTTGACGGTTTCGTTAGGAAGTTTATCAGTATTCTTCTTGACCCTTTCCTGGTTAAAGAACCAGCTTTCACATGATTATCGGTTAACTACGTAGCCAGCCTAATAGCATCTTCTAGTGTCGAAGGATTCCTTCTAACACCGTATCCTGAATCTGCATGGGTAATCCACCAATGTATTTCTCGATGGCTCGGGAGGTAGGGGTAGCAAGGTGCGGTACCAGAAGGCTGAGTTCGTGAAATCGGTTAGTGTATGCGAGGTTCTCGCCACTTCTTGGGTTAACTCCCAGAACTCAGCTTCCAGTTTCCGGACTTCATTTCTTGGGCAGAACTCTTTAGTCATGAGCTCCTTAATTCAGCCCATGTTAATCTGGAGCAGTTTCGGGGCCAGAGTTCTTTTCTCTCCGTTCCACCAAGTAAGTGCGCATTTCTGGAGAACACTTGTGGCATACCGGACTTTTAGATTTTCAGGGCATTCGCTGTTTAGGAAAGTGTTCTCGATGCTTTCGAACCACTTAGTAATCCGTAGCTCCTTCAGTTCCACTGAACTTAGTGGGGTTGAAGAGCTGAAATGCTTGTAGGTATAAGTTTGGGGAGGTTTGGTGCAGTTGGGTTTTGATCAGCATTGTTGCATTGGTTCAAATGGTAAGCAGGTTGGGATAACAGCAGCAACTTCACGTGATACAATAGCAGCAATCTTCGGCCAGAGTTTCTAACCGTGAACGGATTTGACGAGAAGCCATTCTGAAATATCATTAAGATATTTATGAGAATGGGCTAATATGGGCTATGAAACGACAATCGGAATTTGGCATAATAACAATAAGATGTTCCAAGTGTAATCGTTTGATTCACAAATCAAAGCGAGTATGTTGACTAACCAAAGTACTAGGTCAACCACAACTTTGTTGAACACATGCGTACCATAAGCAGATACCATCCCGAGGGTTCCCAGGTAGGTAAACAGATCATCGGCTGATTTAGATTTATATGAGTACCTTGCCTAGACAGAACACCTCGAGATACAGGCATCCCACTCTTCTAGCATTGCATGTTTCAAGTTGTAAGACACAGACTTTGACGAATTTGAAAACCACGAATAGCGATTCAAAGCTCATTTTGAAAACCATTTGCTTAGGCACATAATGTCTTAGAATATGATTTAAGATTCGTGTGTGCATTGATAAGATTCAAAGTATAAGAGGAATCACATAACGCATATAATCACATAATCAAATATAAACATATAAGGCACATAAAGTCCTACCTAAGCATATAAAATACATGAGAGGACTCATGTGTAAGGGTTCTTAGTTATAGTCTAGGTCATTCCATTTCTAATACCCTAATTCTCTATAACCATGGCTCTGATACCAATCTGTCACACCCCGACCGACGGCGGAATCATCGGAGCGGACGAGGGAATGATTGATTGTTCATAACACATGGTTGTCTAATAGTGGAGATAATATTAAAATCAAATTACATGATAGCATGAGTTTAACAAATACAAATATAACAATTGAAGTCACAAATAGTAATTTTCTTTTATTTTGACTAAGTCCGGGTCTTAAATGAGCATGTAGAAGTCCACTATCCTGCTTAACCTGAAATCATGTGAAAAGTAACGAGTCAGCTAAAAATTAGCCGGTGAGTAATCATAGTTTGATATACATATAGATTGATTGTTTGATTGAGAATAATCCAATTCATAAGGTAACGTTAAGACTTATATTGTAATAGCAAAGCATATAGATAAACCGATACAATATAAGCCCCTTGACTTGACACTTGCATATAATAGACTTGCACACATACACCATAGATTGACTATTTACCTCTGGCACAATCACCACTCGACTATTCATATGGGGTGGGTTATCCAAACCAGTAGATCTACCATTGATACCAGGATTGATTGATTGACTAAATTAGGGTTCTTCCTGTCGTCCAGTTTATCATAGTATGTTCACATAGTTGCAAGTAATAACATAACCTGTCTTGAATTGAATTTAGAATGAAATAACAATAGAATATCATGATTGAATATATTGTATCACATGATTTCCCCCAAATAAGAAATGATATAAAAAGAGGATATGAATACTCACTTGATTGATGAGATTAGAATTTGGACGTGATAGATTAGACACCTATGATTTCCTTATGATTAACCTAAGGAACGGTGCCTCGAATTAGAATAATAATAATGTGAGAATTGGGAATAGATTAGGGTTTCCATCAGGTTTTGAATGGTATTTTAAATAAAATAATTTATTTAATTTGAATGTCTTGAAATAAATAAAATGAATTTATTGAAAGTAATTATGTTTAGAATTTAATAAAAATGAATGTATCAATACGCTTAACCGTTTGATTTATTATTAAAGTGTGGGAAAATAAATAATATTTTATTAATTAATTATATATAATTAATTAATTTAATGTGACTAAAAGAAATGAAAATGATTTGGAAAGATTTATATA